>APFE030605471.1:124967-151247 GCA_000404065.3 Pinus taeda
AAACATGATAAGACATTTACATTGAAATGTATTGCATGCACATGGATCTACCTATTGCATTGATCCATAACTTTGTTTTCATAAAGACAAAGATGTCGACAACTAAATTTTAGACAGTTCTACTACAAGGATTTTTCAGATTTGATAGTTGTCACATGTTTGATATTAGACAGATTGGATAGTTTTCGCATGTTTGATATTGAATAGATCACACCACTGGTGCTTTCCTTGTTCATTTTTGGTTTACAATTAAATATTACATGCTCATAAATGCTTAAGAAAAAGGATTGTTGATCATCAAGATAAAATAGACAGCAAATGTAGATGGAACTTACACAGAATATTCAATATCAGATTTAAAAACAAATTGATGCTTGATAAATGTACTATAACAATTGCTAAAATCTTTAACAAGTTATATTTTAATCCTTAAAGGAACTGGACTTGAGGTCATTTCTCTATCCTTATAAAAGGGTTACATCCAATATATGTTCTCTCGAAAATTCCAACAATCAGAGGAGCCTTGCAAACACTACAATGTGGGGATTGCAAGGGCACTCTGAAAACAAGGAATATACCAACTCCTCAATCATGTTTGTCATTTAGTACAAGGGTTAAATAGTGGTATGTTACACAAAATACTAAGAGGAAATTTTGAAATATAAGAAAACAACTTAACTAAATCATTTTCAACGAAATTTGCAACTTATCCTTGTCCTCAAATGCAAATATCTATCATTAGTAAAGTGCATAATGGAGAATTTACATGGTTTCATAGTTGTTTAATCCATAATTGAAAAGGTTTTTGGCTATTAGAAAAAATCACACAACATTTACAAAACATGATAAGACAATATATATATAGCATGATAAGACTATATATCCACCATACAAACAATAGCCAAACAATAGCAAGAACAATGCAGTACATCTGATGTAAAGGAACATATATCTTATAGAAGGATAAGAGTAATCATGTACCTAACATCTTAGCCATAATATTAATCAAAATTAGGCTATCACAATCTGCATTCAACATCCTCAAATAGTTGAGATAGTAATTTCCCAAGTCATTGCTCTCAATCATAGATCAATTCAATGTCACTAATATTCCAACATATAAAAGTGTTAAGTGCATCTTCTAAATACTCGCATCGATTACTTCTATGGTTGAGCTTGATTTCATAATTAGAATCAACCAAGATTGATTGTGGGCACACAAAATAATATCCCTCTCCTAATTCTTCTCCATTGGGCATGACAAATTTTGGTTCAATGTTTTTTATGTAACCTTTTGCAACCTTCACTTGACCATTAAAATATATAAGTAAACATTTTTTTCCGTTCAATCCTGTATTTGAAGGTAGTAATTGCGTTTGACCCTGCAAATAGACAAATCCTTGTGAGATTCCATTTAGTAAGAAAATAATATTAAACAATAAAATATACAAGTATAGAACTTACTTGTGTTATTGAGTCACCAATTGGGTCATGAATATGTTGTCTTGAAGTCAATGGAGTTTGTTCTGGTGAAGCCTGACTATGAATTAAGGAACTTTGCTAAAAAATAAATAGTTTACATGAGATGCCATGAAATCAAAAAATGAAGGATTAAGTTTCAAAACCAATGTTTCATTAATTATGCATCCTACAACAATATAATCATGTCCATATTGACATTGTTCTTTTAAAATCACAATCTTCAAAGATGGCATACATAAAAAATAAATATTCTACACATGTAATTCTTACATTGTTGGATGGTTCTGAATCAAATCGACCTTTTTCTTTTCCCGCCTCCGTGGAAGCTTTTCTTATTTTTTCTCTCAGTTTTTCTTCTGTATTATGTAACTACTTATTGTAAGCATGCTCTTTTCCAAGAAAATCAGTTGGAGTAACCCCAGAGCCAACCCCACGTACACGACCACTTTTCTCAGGCCCCAAAACTATTGCAATGGCATATTCTTTTGTTGCATATGCAGGAGACACTAAAACATTTTCTATTGATTCAATTTGTTTCTAGCAATGACAACATTTCAACAAATACATGTAATAAACATCATTAATATTTAAAAAAAGAAAAAGAAAAATAATAAATAGATACAAGAATAGGTGGGGAACTTACTATTCTCTCTGCACTAAATGATGACATTGGAGTGCCATCCTTCTTTGTATGACATTTCATCCACACATCAGCCCTAATTACAGGCATATCATTTTGATTGAAAGTTTGATTCTAGTCACAAAAAATACAGCAGTCTAGTTAAGTATATTTGCAGTTAGTAATTGTAAACAAAAAATAGATTTGGTTACAACTTACAAGATCATGTTCAACTCTATAGTAACCTCTATGACCATAAGTGTGGGTCTTTTGCTCTAATGCCCTATTTTCCTTATTTACTTTTTCCTTCTCTTGCAAAAAATGGATGCTTAGATTGAAGTTGATTGTGTGCAAGGATTCAAAGTCAAATCCCATTTGATGATAACAATTAGATTTGTCTTTCATTTTTACCTTGAATTTAGGGTCAAATTGTATTCAAATGAATTCAATCCAATCATTTTCATTTACTCCGCTAGGAACATTTTCCATCCTATCCTCATCCGTTTTGTATTTCAAATAATATTTTTTATAAAAATTATATCTGTAAGTTCTCAAGCACTGAAATATTGCTTTATAACACCATTGTTCCGCTGAAAAATCTATTTGGTAGGTATGCTACAATAGATAAACAACGCATTATTAAATACAAAGTCTTATTTGAAGTTAAACTTATCATACACATGTTCAACATACACCAATAAAATTTAGAAGAAAAATATCCAATAATAATTTAGTTGATACTTACATTGATTGCACTCCATATGTCTCTCTGAAGTGCTTCAGGCACTTGTTTCCATTCCATGTGTTTGATGTCGATAATCTCTCTAACAAGAACACCTGAAAAAAGGGAGAATTTCTCTGACTATGGACTAATAGGTTGCTCCCTCTCATTAAATTGAATTTCAGGCAATGCAAAGGCCTCTGTAGTGTTTCCAAAGAGGCATTTTGTTGGTCCCCTACCCTTCCTTTGCACATTTATTGTAATATGGGCTTGAGTAGTTGTATCTACCCTTCCAAACCATGCTCTTGTTGTGGTTGTTCTTGCTCCACACCACGATCTAGTTATGATGGTTCTTGCTCCAAACCATGATGTTGTTGTGATGGTTCGTGTTGAGAATTTACTGGAAAACGAATCACACCTCTTAGGACAATAACAATATGAATCTCTTAACATAAAATCTTGAAGTATTTATACAGGAAATACAAATTTGAGAAATGATCATACCTTCCAATAGTTCATGCACAATTGTCTCAAAAATATGTGCATTAGAATTGTTGCTGACACTAAAGCAACTAGATTCATGCTACAATGAGGTAATGTATCTAGGTGCTCTCTTTTGTGGATGTGTTTTGATGATGCCACTTAGAAAGTTGTCATTTTTTTCGTAATGTGGCTTGAATTTGTGGTTTTAGTCACTGTTAAAAGTGATCTCTTACGATGTCTTTAAATCCTGTTGAATACCTACAAATATAGATTGCGACACTTGATCAAAGTTAGTAAGACAAATGTTAAAGTAGAAAAGAAAGCACACTAATTGTTAAAAAAGTATTGATGTCCAAAACAAAAAATAATTTCTTACTTTGGTATGGATATCTGTAGATAGACTGCATAACAAAAAAGAACATTTTTATTGGCACATCCTTGCCATTTCATAAGAGTTCAATTCAGATCCTAGTATTTTCAAGGGTCCATTTTTGTTATCTTAAAACAATACCCATCTCCACGTGTGCCAAAACAGATTGCAAGTTATAGACTAAAATCATTAACCAAAACAATTAGATATTTTTCTACAACATGTTACCTCCAAATGCCAAAAACCATGCAACATCACACCAATGAATCAAACTACAAACCTTTCGTTTATGTTCTCAAATATTGAGAAGTATGAGTTGTAAAATTTTAGTGTAAAGCCACAATGACATTACCATTTCCAGGGAACAAATTGCAGGGTGGTGTGATTGGGTTCACATATAACAACATTTGAGGAGTTATTTTGCCTAAAGATAAACAATACACTATTGTTATGTGAACAAATAGGCTAAAAAAAGTTTAAAACCATTGCTATGTAAACAACTAGGCTGAAAGAACCACTATATAAGTCCAATGGAAAAATAGATATTTAGAAAAAAATCATCTAACAGTAATCATGTTGATGAAAACACTTGAATGATATATTGAAGCAATGGATGCCACGTTCATGTCAATAAAACTCCCCAAAGCCATTGTGCTTATCATGTTATGGACTCCAGAAAAGGAAACTAAACAATAGAGGCTCAAACTTTTCAGGAACAAACCCCAGTTTCTCTGGAATCTATCCATATTCATCTTTATGTGACTACCTTCTAGCCTTCTACGCAAAAGTTGTAGCATAACCCCCACCACTTCTATATTTTGATAGCAGTAAATTGTAAAGAGACCTATTGTGTCATAAAGCATCATTAAATAAGGATTACAATTAGTAAAGGTTACTCTGCAATAACAAATTGAATTACAGTAGTTCCTTACATGTACTTGAAAGTACCTCTTGGGTAGCCTATGATGGTCAAGCAAGGTGAGAACCTAATATAACTTGCCCTTAAAGTGAAAAATCATAATGGGAACTAGTCTCGGGTAGCTATGTAGATGCATATCTGAATTTGCCAATGTGGTTGTTGTAATAGACGACAACGAGCATATACTGATACCTATAGCTATAGGTGGAATGCCAACCAATACACAGGGTTCCTATGCTCAGACAAAGTATCAGCTGTTATATGATGTTGGAATATGTGGGATACAAAACATTCAAGAAATTAATTTAACCCAACAATCAGTCCAATGGCTAATTTGTGGAGTACCACCAACTAGTGATCCAACACATTAACAATAGCACAGTAATTACTCACTGACACCAACACAATGCACATGCATATCTTCCTTGGAAACAATCCAATAAAGAAGCCAACAAATGAATTTTAGTGTTGTGTTGAAACAAAAGCAGATTGGGAATGTGACGTTGGCATTTAAATATCAATTGGGTGATTTGCAAAAGCAAATGGGTCTGTGTTTGTTACCCACAAATTGCATTCTACTATACAATTTACACATAGAAATTCACCAACCAATGAAAACACACAACATTTAGATGACCACGTAATAGACATAAGGATGTTAGTACTGTGAAATTCCAAATGGGAAAACCATCATTTGATGGGAATTTTATTATGCTCAAGAAATTGCTAGAAATGTTGAGATATGCAATCTAATCAAAGTTTTTGGTGCATTCTTACTCACTGACTCCCTATCACACACACGTTGTCTAAAGAGGCACAAAAATTTTGAAATGCGGCTTAGAAAGGTTGAGATATGCAATCTAATCAATTTTTTTGGTTCATTCTTACTCATTGACTCCCTATCAAACATACGTTATCTAAAGATGCACAAAAAGTGTGAAATGTAGCTTAAGATCTGTAATTGTTTAGTAATTTTACCTAAGGATATCTGGAAGACATCCTTCAAAATGTGACAAGGACTGCTTGCATGGCCACTGATGTCATTAAGTGTTACCAATTATGGCCTTGCAACATTCATGAGATGATGAAAAAAGTTTTACAGCCACATCTTTACACAACTCTAATTGTGTACTTAGACATATTACTTTTCAGCAAGACCTAAGATGAATAAACCAAGTGTTTGTAGCACATGACAAGTTATTTGTGAACATGAATAAGTGTGCATTTGGGTAGAAGAAACTTGATTATCTTGGATTTTTGTGTGAACCACGATGGACTAAGCATTGATCCAATGAAGTTTTCAACCATTGTTATTTGGCCACTACGAAACATCAACCTTGACCTACAATATTTCAAGCAAATGGTGAACTATCTCAGGAATTATATTGCATAGTTTCCCCATGACATGCATCCTCTCAATGATTACAAGCACCTCGGATATGAAATCAGAAGATTACTAATTTTTTTTATAGCTTGGTTGAGGCATCCTAACATATATCACATTATTTATGGTTACATGTGAATGATGTAGTTCTTTTAATTGTGATTCATGTGGATGATTTGGTTATCACTAGAAATAATGGTGATTCAATTTAACTCTAAAGTCACAATTGAAAGATACATTTGAAATGACTAACTTAGATTTGAATTTTCCAATGTGGTTGTTGTAGTAGATGACAACGAGCATATACTAAGACCTATAGCTATAGGTGGAATGCCAACAAATTCATAGGGTTCCTATGCTCAGATAGAGTATCAACTTTTAGATGATGTTGTAAGATGTGGGATACAAAACATTCAAGAAATTAATTTAACCCAACAATCAGTCCAATAGCTAATTTGTGGAGGACCACTAGCTAGCACTATAATTAGGTTTATTTTAATTTTCAGATAGCCACTAGGGGGTTTGTTCTTATCACCAGCCGCCCTCCTATTTAGATCACATGAGAGCTGAGAAGGATTGAATGGAACCATCAGCAAACCCTAAATCAGCATGAACCATAAGTATATCATAAGGAGAAGAGGAGATGAACCCATGATTAAGAGAAACATATGATATGGTAGCATTTGATTCTTTTATGGTACTGTGATACATGAAATTTTTATGACACTATGACAAACAAGTCCGGAAATCTATGTGGCTCTATGATGCTTATCTATGGTTCATAACACATCTGAAATATTATATCATTATGGAATGAAAACTCTCTGCCATATATATTTTTGAGAATTACAAATGTTTCCAAGGAGATCTACATAAACATGGCATCCTAACAGATTCAAGGAATCCAAGGCATCTAAGGCAGCCAAATTTTCTGAAGATGATGGATTGGAAAATAAGATAGTGGTCTGAACTAATCAAAAAGGATAAAGGAATATGGCTTGCTAGTTAATATTTGTAAGGACCCACACTTATGGAGCCACAACCTAGTCTAGGCATTAATAAACCTTGATTATTGCACGCATATTGCCATTATCATTAGAGATGGCGATATTATACCTTGGGGTGATGCAGTGATTTAGAAAGCATTGTGAACATGATGATCACAGTGAGGTCCATGCTGGCAACATGGACACCTGGTTGTTTGAAATGATAGGCTGCAGCTATATGCTTTTATATATAAATTTTTATTTGTGTTCAACTTGGCACTTGGCTAGGGGTTTTACAATTCTAAGATATGATTTCAGTTTTCTTGTTGTCCACATTTCGAGGATGGAACTTCCAAGTAGGCTGAGGGAAGAGTCGTTCCTATTCACATCCTCTAGAATAAAATAAGTAACAAAGGGGCCTGGTTATGTGCTCTTGATTCAGTTTTGCTGCACTCTGGGTTCACTACCTAGATCCTAAGACAAAACATAACCTTTAGCACATTTAGTAAGTTATTATTTGGTGAGCTCGATGAAATTACAATTTTACCCTAGCCCTACTTGGTGTTTAGATTACTTCTAGACCTACCTACATACACATCATTTGTGGCAATTTCAAGATCAATAAACATTAAATCCTATGGCATGTGAAACTCTGCTCTAAATTCATGTTGCCTGTAAACATCTTGCTCCTGCATATCCAACGTTTATGGGTGAAACTCTACTACTAAAATGGATTCATAAATCCCGAGCCAACAAAGTTTTTAAGGTTCCTGTAGGTTATAATCCGATTCTGCATACTTCCAAAAGAACCAGGGAGAATAACTCCTTTTGTAACATTTTCACGTGAAGTATGCAATTCATGCTGAATATTAGAGTCATGAAACAACAATATGAATGGTACCACAATGAGGATTCAAAAGACCTACTACTAAAATTACTAAAATTTCCCATCGTTGTATGTTACAACAAATGTTGAATTAAAAATACAACCTGGATTCTTCATTTCATCTCCATGGAATAGATTGAATATTATAGTGTAGAATAATGATGGGAAAACTACCACAAGATAGTTGGATTGCTGAGATCTAGCCTCTATTACAACGTTCATAAGGGTTTGATACTTATAAAAAGGGTAGCCCATAACCTACCCACAAGGGACCTTAACCTGTCTCAAGGTTGCAGGTAGTAGTCCTACATTTTAGGTGGGATATGGATGCTAGGTAGCAACCCATCTTTTTGGTGATGATGGATGTTGGTCATTCAGTATTAAGTATTTATAAAACAATCCTAAACAATGCATCACCTCTTGATAAATGGTGGTGGATGGTAGCAAGGATTTAAAAAGTATACTGATGATACCAAATGAAAAGTTATCTGAAACCACTTATATTTTGAAGGTAGAAGTAAATTTATCTTACTTTATGGTTGCAATGTCAAAGAATCATCAAACACAACCATGACTAGAATAGATTTGCAATTTATGCTAAATAGTTAAACATATTTCTAATGTAACATACAATTTCAATCTCAATATGGCCAAGCTAGATTTAGATACCAAAAAATTCAAGAAGAAGGATTGAAAATTAGGTTAAAAAATTGCTTGCATTGTTGATTGAGTAAAACCTTTTTTTTGTCAAGGGTATCTAGGCCACCTGGTTACAATAGTATTTTTTTTCTAGGATGGAACTTCCAAGTAGGGTGAGGGAGGAGTCATTCCTATTAGCACCTCTGTAAATTTTCTTATCATTTAGGGTAAGGAGCTCCAAGGAATTGTGGTTAGAAATCTTGTACTCGTATCTATCTGACAAAGAATCGAACTCAATGCAAGTTATTTCCCTAATACAATTTGGAGAATAATGGCCCATGTGGCATGAACCATTGGAAAAAGGATTCCATGGGAGGTGTGACTAGCCATAAAACTTTCCCTTTGGGCATTGTTAGAGTCGGTCTTTACATCCCTCCATCAGAGATCAATTCTCTTTATTGCATTTCATTTTTAGGTGTCTCGCTCGATCCACTCAGTTGCATTTCGCTAGGGGCATGCCATAATCTGATGGAAGGGCCTTGTCACACAATTCCCCACATGTTTTGTACCTGCTGGCTCAGGTCTTTTCATCAAAGTTTATTAAAATCCATGACAATCAATGTTCAATCTTTTGATGGGAAAAGAGTCATGTCAATCATAGGTCTAGGGTTTCACAATCTATGTTTTCATAGTGTCAATAATGCCAGCAGGCTAGAGGGAGGTTCTAAACAAGTTTTTATTTCGCAAAATTTCATCGTCATATTGATAGATTATGACTTTTCTTCAAAACTCTGTTTTGAAGCAAAGTCGACATTTCATTTTTTGTATATATTGCCATGTAATTTTCAAAGAAATTTTCAATTGTTGAAATCTCCAGAAGCAACCCTAGTATTCCTTGGTCAAGACATGCCACCATCCCTGCAAAAATAGCCAAAAAGATTCATCATTCAAGCCAAAAATTAAAGAGGAAACAAAAAGAACAGAGTTATATAAAATAAAAAGTGCCAAAGTTAAAAACATTACAAAATGGGTTATTGAGAAGCAAAAAGTTAATCCATCTCTATATAAGATATTTCTCAAGTTATTAATCCATTTGCATCAAGAGACATTTAAAAAATCCAAAAGAGAAGTCGATGTTGGAGTTTGAAGGGACGTAAATTTGAGTTTAGAGGGCCGTTTGTGTGTTGGAATACAGCGCGGCGCATTGGGATAGGTCGTGGTGCACCCACATAGAATGACACATAGAGCCATAATACACTGTGCATTTTCCAAAGGGTTCAGCGCACCGACACGATGCGGCGCACAAGATCTCCAAGGCAAAAATCAACGTGTCTTCAAATCAAAATGAACCCATCACTCCATTCGACATGTTCATTGCTTGAAAACATCCATTGCCAAAGCCAAATGGTCAAAAGAAATCAAATTGAGGTAGAGCTGCCTCAAGTAGCTAGGCCAGCAGCTTCTTTATGATGTTGAATAAATATTTATCAATGTGTTTTGGGTGATTTTGGAGCGAATTTAGTAATTTTTGGGCTTCTTGGCCGTATGCGCTGCGCACCAGCCCAACGCGCCGTGCACGCCATGTGTGCCACGCACCATCCCAACACGTCATGCATGCCATGTGCATTGTGCCAGTGTATTTTTACACTACAAAAAAATGCCCAATGCGCCGCACACGCCATGTGCGCCGCGCACAAACCCAGTGCGCCGCGCCACCACCCAGTGCGTAACACTTTTTGCGGGAGACGTTTGGAGGCCTTCCCAGTGTCCAAAGTGGGTGTGGGATAGGTCATTGGACAGGTCTTTGAGTATAATTTCCCACTAAACTAGAATTTTTCAATTTGGAGTTCATTTACCCTATAAAAGATCAAATCTCCCAAGACTGGCCAAAATGTCCCAAATGAGGTTGCCTCAAGGCAGAGTGCTGTTGCAGTCAACTTTTTAAGGGCTTCCTCAACTCCAAATGGAGCTCATGATAGCTCATTGGAAATTTATTTGTGTCTAGTTATCATTTGACTAATCAAGAAAGTCATTTTTCCAACCAATCTAGGAGAAATCTTGTTTTTCCCAAGGTCACTTCAAAGGTGCATTCAATTCTCCTCAAGCAACGGTAGTTTTGACATTTCTCTAATACCATGACACCTGTGTAAAAAGTGAAGGAATTTTTTCTCCCTTGGCCTATTCAGGACAAAAACCTCTCTCATTTTTCCAAAATTCATCTTTTATTTCTCAAAAACATCATTTGAGTGAAACCTACCCCGATGTGTGGAACAGGGGATTTGTCGAAATGAAGTGAAATGAAGGGGATAAGGGGCTTCTAAATTCTTGAGAAAATTTTGGGAAGTAGGGAGGGATGTTAGGAAGTAGGGGAAATTGGAATTTCAAATATTGAGTGAGGGGAAGGGGTCCACATTGGAAAACCATAGGCCTAACCTTGAAAATTGTCAAGTTGTAGCAAGAAACTAAGGTTTGTGCGAAAATGAGGAATTTGGGGGATTTTAGTGATGGAAAGTGTTTAATAAGGTATGCGATGGATAGGGGAAGGTATATGAACATCAAGATACAAGTTTTACTGATGATTTGACCATTCAAGGGAAATTACCTCCAAAACCCTAGGAGATTTTGGTCGCAGCGCATAGAGGATTTTTGCCTATTTTTCACTATACAGCTCAGAAATTCGCCTAGTTTTGACTAGTTTTTCTTTTTTGATGTAATTATTGATCTATCATGATGTAATTTCATAACCATGATGTAATTTTGGCACATATTTACTTCTTCTAGATGATTCATTCACTAAAAAGTGAAAATTAAATGAATGAATTAGTTTCCTAGCATATAGAGGCAAGTTGTTGGATTGCCTAGATTTCAGTGTCTTGTTTAGAATTGGTTGAAACAGATCCTAGAATGAAGAGCTCGACCACTAGAGGCATGGGAATGGTTTGGGCTAGTCTATATCACGTATTTTATAAGTCATTTTGAAAGGTTGGACACTTGGGATTGCTTGGCACATCATTGTACATTCTATCTCTGCATTTTTGGCAAAGGAAAGACCAGGGTTTTGCAGCGCTTGTTGGGATCCATGTGGCTTTGTGCTTTGATGGTGTTTTTCTCTATGTAATTGTAAGTTCACTGATGTTTATGTGTATCATTTTCCCTTCTCTTTTCTTCTGAAATTAAACAAATGAGTGATTAAGGTAGAATTCACTGGACTGCTGTGCTCTGCCTTGAAATTTGGTTTAATTTTCAATGGTTTCATCTATTTAAGGAGGAATCTTGAGACTCTCTTGCCCTGATTGGCTCCTCACTAGTCTGATCCATCCATTCATTCAATCTAAAGCATCAAAACAATTTCCTTCCTTGCCCCAATCAGAACTCTGCAAAAACTAGGCCTCATCCCCGGACCCAAATTTGCCTTTCCCATTTTCCAACTCAAAACCCCCAAAAACTCAAATTCAATCCTTGCACTACATACCTATCCTAAAATCAGTTGTAAAATCAGTCATCTCCAGCCCTATTGATTATATTTTCTGAGATTGATTCAGAGAGAGCCGTCTCCTGTCCTCGTAGGGCTAGCTACGGGGCTGAGCGTGGTTTGATGTGGACCTAGAAGCTTACCTTTCCAGCCTGAGGTAAATCTAGGCTCTAACATAGTCCTCCTCAGAGTCCAGCGCCCAAGAGTCCTCCTCAGGCCTAGCTACTTGAGGTAGCTCAGTCGGGTATTCCCGTTCCGGTTTTTGAAGGAGGATTATGCACCATTAATGAAAGTCATTATCAGATACTTCAGTTGTGAGGGCCGCTTTTCACGCCTCTATGCACATCATATCAGGTTATTGATACATTTCACGAGAGTAAGGTTGATGAACATACCATATTTCATGTGTCGAAACATTGAGAGAATGACCACTCTTGTGCAGAAGAAGACTCCTAAACAACAGTACAACAACATTTACCACTATGCGCTCATCAAGATCATTGTTGTACATCAGCTTAGCCTGTAGGGTATCACATGGGAAGATTTAATCTCCCATGAGTTCTTCACAGCTTCAGCGGCTCATCAAGAGGTTGTTCATGATGCAGGTGAGTCTTCACAGCAGCATGGAGCTCGGGAGGTAGAGAATACTATTGTGTCGACATATGTCACCTATCAGAGAGGCACACGGGGATTGTTTGCAGCATCCCGACGAGTACTATCTCCACCTGGGGTGGAAGGGGTCTCATTGTTGTCATCAGTAGCACTAGTACAAGAAAAAGGCAAGAAGCCAATGCAGGATGAGGGGCCTTCAGGTGAGCGAGAGACTGACTTCATTCTCATTCAGGATGGCGATACAGACATGGGCCCGCAAAGTGCACATCTTAGAGATATTATCCAGGAGCAGCAGACAGAGATCAATGCCTTATCCCTCAACTTGGAGAGGGGTAAGTGGATCATAAAATACTTGGAGAAGAGGAACAAATAGCTTGAAGATCAGCAAGAAATCATGGAGTTATGAAACATCCGCGAGAATCACCAAGCTGCCCAAAGGAGGAGGATTGAGTTCACTACATTAGAGCAAGTGATTAATGATGATCAAGAGTGGCTTGAGAGAATCAACATTGACCTGGAGAGATTGCTGGAAAAGGCCAATAGAGACAAAGTATTGTTGAGGCACATGGTTTTCCATTACAGGGCATGCAATATGAGTTCTAAGGCACGAATAAGGAATCTGAAGGCAAAATTGAAAAAAGAAACAAAGAAGCAAAAGAGGAAAAGGGAGCATGATCGCCTTCGGATATTGGTCGAAGCCTCTTTAGCCCAACATGGCACTTTATGGGGGACCTATAGCCCAAATTTCAAGGAATTTAGAGAAAATTTTGTCAATTTTGAAATTTTTGGTCACAAAACAGGTTTTTCTGCCCAACGCGTAGCGCCACTTGGCGCACGCTTATAATTGGGAGATCTCCAGGAGGAAAAATTTATATTTTTGGATTTTTTATAAAAATTTATGCATGCTCATGGATTACCTAAGGATTTCATCAAGTTCTGGGTTGCCTAAAGGGTCAAAAACATGCAAAAAATGGCCTCTCTGCCACCTTTTGGACACACAGGAACTAGTCTTGGGAGATTGAAGTTTTGGAGGGGCAAATGACATCCAAATCCAAACATTCCACTGGGGTTCGAAAGTAGACAGGTAGGTATTTCCAACGAGCTATCTTGGGATCAATTTTGACTCTGAGAAGGGCCTCAAACACAGCTCCAAAGTGGCGTGATGCATAGACGATTTGGCGCAGCGCATAGAAGATTTTGGCCAAATTTTTCACCTTCCAGCTCAGAAATTCGGCCAGTTTGACTAGTTTTCCTTTGTGATGTAATTATTGACCTATATTGATGTAATTGAAGGATCATGATGTAATATTGGCATATTTTTACTTGTTCTAGAGGATTCATTCATTAAAAAGTGAAAATTTAATGAATGAATTAGTTTCCTACCTTATAGAGGCAAGTTGTTTGATTGCCTAGATTTCAGTGCCTTGTTTAGAATTGGTTGAAACATCTCCTAGAACGATAAGCTCGACCCCTAGAAACAAGGGAATGGGTTGGGCTAGTCTATATCATGTAATCTCTCAGTCATTTTCAGGTTTTGACACTTGGGATTGCTTGGCACATCATTGTACATTCTATCTCTGCATTTTTGGCTAAGGAAAGACCAGGGTTTTGCAGCACTTGTTGGGATCCATGTGGTTTTGTGTTTTGATGGTGTGTTTCTCTATGTACTTGTAAGTTCATTGATGTTATGTGTATCATTTTCCCTTCTCTATTCTTCTGAAATTAAACAAATGAGTGATTAAAGTAGAATTCACTGGACTGTTGTGCTCTGCTTTCAAGTTTGTTCGATTTTCAATGTTTTCATCTGTTTGAGGAGGACTCTTGAGACCCTCTTGCCCTCCTTGGCTTCTCACTTGTCTGATCCATCAATTTATTCATTCAAAAGCATCAAAACAATTGCCTTCCTTGCCCCAATCAGAACTCTACAAAAAATTGTGTCTCATCCCCGGACCCAAGTTTGCCTCTCCCATTTTCCAACTCAAAACCCTCAAAATCTCAAATTCAATCCTTGCACTACATACCTATCCTAAGATCAGTTGTAAAATCAATCATCTCCAGCTATATCAACTATCTTTTCTGAGATTGACTCGGAGAGGGCCCTCTCCTACCCTCGTAGGGCTAGCTACGAGGCTGAGCATGGTTTGATGTGGACCTAGAAGCTTACCTTTCTAGCCTGAGGTAAATTTAGCCTCTAACATAGTGGCGAATGTACTGGGGAAGAAAGCCTAGATTTTTTGTTAGTATTCTTCATTTTGAAACTACAGACGGAGTTTGAAGATTAGCCATGTAGCCTTCGAAATGCTTTTGCTTTGCATTAGCGCAAGTAGATAAATGCTACTTCAGTCAATCTTCGGTCTAGTCTCATTAACGGAAAATCTAACTTGCAAACACCCCAGTTCATTTAATGATTCGAAGTTGTGGGTGATAAGCTTAAGATTTGATAGGCTTCGAGAAGACATACCAGAGCTAATCCAGATCCATATCCTCTCCCTGTCTACGAAAATCCTAATTTGATTCCAAGACTCCTTCGTCAAGAGAGCTCTGTGACTCCCGTGTTTAAATCTCGTTCATGTCCTGCAATTTTTGAGTATCTTTAAGAGCTTGATTTTGATGAAAAGTTTGAATTGTCATTGTTTAAAACCAAATCCGAAAGTGCTCTTGGTTCTATAGTCCCAAATCCTGACTTTGCTGCAACTTTTGAAGTTGAAAGAAAAAATAAATCAATTGAGAATTTTATCTTGAAGCACCTTCAGACTGAAATTCACGCTTCAAATATCGTTGATTTCCTAGGAGTTGCATTTGCCATGCTTGGATCTTCTGTCATGACATTTAACTCAAGGATTCCCATTGTACCGCCCTTTATTCCCACCATCCCTGTGTAGCCTATTGTCACATATCCAAAGTCTGTAGTAAATTCGCGTCAATCTACTCCTTCCACATCCAAATTGTTTCTCCTCCGCACACCCCTCCTCATACGCCTCACACATCAGCTGCACCTACTCCCCCAACATCTCCAAGGCCGATTGCAAATCCACCAAGAGTGATGGCTACTTGTTTGCACCTCTCACGCTGCCTCAAGTTTTAGATGATATGCCCACAGATTATCAGAGTAAAATTCCTTTGTTTGATGGCACTCCTCACAGCAATACCGCTCAACAACATGTGGACAAAATGGCAGATTTTTGTGACCTTCATGAGATCAATGCGGAAAATGTAACAATGAGATTGTTTGCACATACATTTAGTGGTGAAGTTAGGAAATGGTTCAGAGCTTTGCCCGCTACTAGCATTGCTACATTGGAAGATATACAAAGACAATTTTTAGATCATTGGGAAATCAAGAAAAATCCTCTTCAAATCCTTCAAGAATATGAACATATCAAGCAGAATGTCGGTGATTCAGTCCAAGATTACTGCATTAGATTAAACTCAACCTACAAAGCAATTCTTGATCATTTAAGGCCACCTGTGGGGCTAGCCATGATGAAGTTTCTGGATGGTTTTGATGCTGAAATGGCTTATCAACTAAGAGAGAGAGAGCCTGGCATAATGGAAGATATGCAGAAAATCGCGGTCAGCGTTGAGGCAAATTTGCTGGCCAAGAGGGATACAGAAAGAGTAGAAAAGAAGGTCACAATGAAAGAAGAGTCGTCATCAACAAATCAATTACTTCGGAAGGTGGAGTAGATGTTTGAAAGGGTGAAGCTTGATAAACCTGAGCCACAAGTTAGAAATCCTAACTTCCATGGCCAGCAGCAACCACAATATAGAATTAAACAAAGAGAACAATGAGCTCATGATCAGACAGCCCAGTAGCCCATACAGCCACCTTTACAGCAAAATGTGGTACTTGGTCTGGAGTCAGAGGAGGAGGAGAATGTGATTGGAGAAGAAAATCACTTCTTTACTCCATATGATATGCCAATATATATTACTGAAGAGGAGGAGTATGCAGAAAGTTCAACAGTACACAAAGATGCAGATTTCATTCTAGCAAATGACACAGTTTTGGAAGAAGAATCAGATGAGTACCAAAGAGGTTATATGAATGCCTTGTCCACCCATCAATGTCAATATTCACTTAGAAACAAAGATGTGCCTGTTAATCCAATTCAGAAGAGGAAAGAAGCTTCAACGTCAAAGAATGATTCACCTGTTGTACAAAGGAAAGGGTAAGATGCAGTTGATCCTAATATCAAAAAATCTCCATCAACAGAAAAATCAAATCAGCCAATTGTATCAAAGGATAAAGCTGAAAGAAAATATGTTCCAGCCAAAGAGGTAGAAAAGATTTCAGCTTTTATTTTGGAAAATGAAATTTATAAATTGAAGGTATCCATTCCCTTGATTGAAATAATGAGGAACAACTGTTATATAGGGCAAGTTTCTAAACTTCTGAACATTGATCCAATGTCTGATATGGTGAATGTCGAAGATGATAAACTCAAATCGATTTTTGGGCCAACATTGAATGGTGAGTCTCCAGATAGTGATGTCCCACCTTTTTATATCAGTTTAAAGGTGCATGATTTTGTGTTGCATAATGCTATGTTTGATTCCGGAGCTTCCCACAATCTTATGCCAAAAGCTATCATGGAGAAGTTGGGTCTAGACATCACTAGGAAATACCATGATCTCTTTTCATTTGATTTCAGTAGAGTGAGATGTATTGGGCTCATCAAAGATTTGGTTGCAAGTCTGGATCAAATCCCAACGAAGAATGTTTTGATGGATATTGTTGTGGCAGACATTCCTCCTAGGTTTGGTATGCTTCTTTCCAGGTCTTAGGGAGCGAAAGTGAAAGGGACATTACAACTAGATTTCTCCTATGCAACAATTTCTGTGTTTGGCCAAATGAGAAAATTATACCGGGAACAAAAAATGAAATACATGATTACAAGCAAGGAGAAACCGATCAATCATCCAATTAATGATGTACATACATATCTAGAGTCTTTTGTTTTGTATTCAGATAGTTTCAATGATATAGATAGTCAATTAGTAGAAGAAGAAAGTATTCTAGAAATTACAGAGAATTTCATAGAAGTTTTAAGGAAAGAAGGACAAGAAAAGCAAGACACCGTTGAGCAATCAGTTGAAGATAATGCGCAACAAGCAGGAAAAACAGAGCCAACAACATTTCAGCACTTAGAAGAAGATGAAGAGGGCCTGGACCATGGATTTCGATGGTGCAGTGGGAAATGATGGTGTTGGAATTGCTATTTGGGTACGCAGTATTTTGTCTGCTCCGAAGAAAGTGCCTAGTAATGTGTGGGTATGTTCTTACAAACTAGCATTTGATTGTTCAAATAATGAAGCTGAGTATGAAGCTTTGATTGCTAGCCTAAAAATTCTAAGAAAGCTGAATGCTAAGAGGATTGCAATATATGGCGACTCTGAATTGGTCATCAAGCAAGTTAAAGGTGAGTATCAAGCAAAACATCCTTGGATGCGAGCTTACCAAAATGCAGTCCTAGACATCCTGAAATTGTTTTCAGATTATACCTTGACTTGTGTGCCTCGCATTCAAAATGGCATTGCTGATGCACTTGCTAAGGTAGAAAGTAGTTTGAATATTCCTATGAACTCCAACAATAAATTCAAAATCCATGTCAAGTATCGTTTGACTGTCCTAGACAATCAGAGATATTGGCAAGTTTTCCAAGATGATGAGGAAATTGATAATTTTCTGCAACAAAGGTAAGTTTAAGGATACCTCAATTGATGTAGAACACGATGATGGTGAAGATGATGTGCAGATCAATCAAATGAAAATGTTGGAGCTAAAGGATAACATCATTCCTAAAGGTTTGATACCTTTAGAAGAACTCTTTGATCAAGATGACGTAGCTCACAAACCAACATTGCAGCCAACAGAGAAGGGTGTTGAAGAGGTCAATATCAGAATAGCTGCAAACCCAAAAATGGTAAAAATGTCCAAAGCATTGCCACAAAAGGTAAAGGCCAAATATATTAGTTTGTTGTCATCTTTTGCTAATGTGTTTTCTTGGGATTATTCTGACTTGAAGACATATGATACCAATATAATCCAACACACTATTCCCATTAAGCCTAATCAAAAACCTTTCAGACAGAAGTTGAGAAGGCTAAATCCAAAACTGCTACCATCAATTGAGAAGGAGATAAACAGGTTGTACAAATCAGGAACCGTTGTTCCCATCCGATTTTCTGACTGGATCTCTAATTTGGTGCCCGTACGAAAGAAGACTAGTGAGATTCACTTGTGCATTGATTTTAGAAATCTCAATAAAGTTTCATTGAAGGACAATTATCCATTGCCCAAAATGGATCATATACTTCAGCGAGTAGTTGGAGCATCTCGAATGTCACTAATCGATGGTTATTCCGGATATAACCAAATTTTGGTGCATGAAGATGACCGGGATAAGGCAGCGTTCACCACTCTGTGGGGAACTTTTCATTACGCTAAAATGCCTTTTGGTTTGAAGAACGCGGGTGCCACATTTCAGTGGGAAATGGACTTGGCTTTCGCAAATGAGAAGGATTTTTTTTTGGTTGTGTACCTTGATGATCTAACTGTGTTTTCCAAATCAGATGAAGAACATATGTATCATTTGAAATTGTCTTTCAAAAGTGCAGAAAATATGGTGTGTCGCTGAACCCAAAGAAGAGCTTGTTTGCAATGGATGAGGGCAAACTACTTGGGCACATTATCTCAAAAGATGGCATTCATATTGATCTAGCACGTGTAGAAGTGATTCAGCAAATTGACTTGCCCCGGAACAAGAAGGAGATCCAATCTTTTAATGGTAAGATGATTTTTTTACACCGCTTTGTTCCTAACCTTGCTGAACATCTAAGAGAGATTAAAAACATGCTTAAGAAGGACAACCAAGTGAAGTGGATGGAAGAGGCTGTAAAATATTTCAATTTAGTCAAATTGGCTCTTTCTTCAGCTTTGGTTTTAATCAGCCCAGACTACACTTAGGATTTTATATTGTTTTCTTTTGCTTCGGAGCATAGAATGGTAGTTGTATTAATGTAGAAAAGAGATGAGTATGAAATACAAATTGCTTTCTTCAGTCGAACCATAAGAGATGCAGCCTTGAAGTACAACATCATTGAAAAGCAGGCCCTTGCACTTGTCAAAGCATTGAAAGATTTTCGGGTATATATTTTGCATTCTCATACTTTGGCTTATGTTCCTAACGCTGTTGTCAAGGATGTTTTAGTGCAGACCAATCCGGAAGGAAGACGAGGCAAGTGGATTGCAGCCTTGTTGGAGTACGATGTGGAGATAAAGCCCACCAATATTGTTAAAGGACAAGGATTGGCCAAGTTAATGGCTGAATCAAACTTGCACGCCTTAGACATAAACCTAATCGCTGCTATGTCCGATGAGAATGAGGAAGGATCATCAATTCAGGTATCCGAAATGCTTTTTCTTTCCCCATGGTATTTAGATATCATATATGTATTGCAGAATTTGTCACCACCACCTGGTATGCCTAGAAACAAAAGTAGAACTCTCAAATTGAAGGTTGCAAAGTTTTGCATTCTAAATTCTGCACTTTATTGGAAAGATCCCGGTGGCATTCTTTTGAATTGTTTGGTGGAGGAAGAAGCAAAGCAGGTCATGGAGGATTTCCACAAAGGAGATTGTGGTAGTCACCTTTTTTGGAAAAAAAAAGCAAATAAAATTCTGAGAGCGGTGTATTATTGGCCGACATTGTTTGCTGATGTATATAAGGTTGTTAAGAGCTATCATAAATGTCATATTTTTGAAGGAAGGCAGACATTACAACCTTTTCTGCTTAAGTCCATTGAGGTGAGTGCCCCTTTTTAGCAGTGGGGGTTGGATTTCATTGGTGAAATTCATCCCGCTTCTTCCGGCCAGCATCGATGGATGCTCATGGCAACAGATTACTTCACGAAATGGATCGAAGCAATTCCCACTAGACAAGCAACATATGCGGTAATTACTTCATTCCTTGAGAATAACATCTTGTCTCATTTGGTTGCCCGAATAAGTTAATCAATGACAACGCAAAAACTTTCAAATCAAAGCGGATGATTGGGTTTTGTAACAAGTATAAAATCATTTTGGGTCACTCAACTGCCTATCATCCGCAAGGCAATGGTTTGGCGGAGTCTTCTAATAAATCTTTAGTCAACATCATCAATTAGCTGCTGGAAATTAACAAGAAGAGTTGGCATAATAAATTGGTCAATGCAATTTGGGAAGATTGGGTCAGTCAAAAGAAATCCATTGGTATGTCCCCCTTTGAGCTTGTTTATGGAGTTGATACAGTGTTTCCTACCTCTCTAGCAGCTCTGGTAGTCAAACTTCTTCAGGAGGCTGACAGTGAAGAAGATCCTATGCAACGAAGATTAAATCAAATGGTCGATTTGCAGCAGACAAGAGAAGAGGTTTTCCAAAACACATCAAAGCTACAGGAGAAGATCAAGAAAATCTACAACAGAAAAGCGAAGGCAGACAAATTCCAATTGGAGGAAGTGGTGCTAAAATGGGATGCAAGGAATAAGGAAAAGGGTAAGCATGGTAAGTTTGAAAATCTTTGGAAGGTCCCTTCAAAATTGCTGCATATCGTGGTTAGAATGCTTTTCTTCTGAAAGAGATGAACAAAGAAGAATGTCCTGGAGGGCCGGTCAATGGTTGACTGCTCAAGAGATATCATTTATGAGTTGTTTCTGCTGCCTACATTGTCATTGTATATACCATTTTAATTTCAGTTTCATTGCAAGAGTGTGTTGTGATCTTTTCTTCAGTCTGGGGCCCGAAGTGAAGGCTATAATTCTGAAGAAAGATTTTAGGTTTGGGTTCAGTTTGTCGAGTCAGTTTTCAGTCATTTTGATTTCAAAATTGAGTCAGTTTGAGTCAATAAATGAGTCAAGAGTCTTGTGTTAATTTGTCAAAATAATGGACTCCATAGCCCAATGAACGAAGGCACTGTCTAGCTCTCCCAGCTTCCGTTATTTGCACCTCCAAGGAGCTACCATCCCCATTGGAGCCAATGTTAGAGTCGGTCTTTACATCCTTCTGTCAGAGATCAATTCTCTTTATTGCATTTCATTTTTAGGTGTCTCGCTTGATCCACTCAGTTGCATTCCACTAGGGGCATGCCATAATCTAATGGGAGGGTCTTGTCACACAATTCCCCTCATTTTTTGTACATACTGGCTCACGTCTTTTAATCAAAGTTTAATAAAGTCCTATTGTGTTGTACAACAACCCCCCATTTTATAAAATTTTACCTTCAACTATAATATGAAATGGATCCCTTTTAGATAAAATTGGTATCAACTTATCATTCCTCAAAAGGTCCGAAAGAAAACAATATATTATAAACCTTTTGAGTGAACATAAATCGGTCTTATAAAAATAAAGGAATAATTCTTTATTATTGCGATAAAGTGATCGCAAGATCGCATATCGCAATAACAAAGGATCCATAACAAAAAGACCCATTGGTTTTCCCCGATCCGATAAGCGAATAACTATCGGATATCGGGAAAGGTAAGAAATTGTAAGAAAAGGCCCTCTCTCTTTACTCCGATGCGATATCGCTATCGGCGATTGGGGAATATAACATACATGCAGCAAAAGGCACCCTTCTAAAAACTCCCGATGCGAATTGGCTTTATCGCTATTGGCGATTGGGGATTTCACAATGACACAAATGTAACTACTCGAGCATTCCTCCGATCTCTGATTGCAATAAAGGTAAGCGCGAATTTCAAAAAGGATTGTAAAGGCTTGAGTATATTATGTTAAATTATTATTAAAAGCCTTTCTATTCCCGATAGCGATTCACTTGTGATTAACCGCCAAAAAATCAAAGCCACGCTTAAATGAATTATTTGGTGAATAAACGACATCATGAGCATTTAAATGACTGACAGGATTAAATGGCCAATTAATGGAGTAGTTATGCCAAAATCTCTTCAGAGATCGTATCCGCGGCAATGTTATTTTAATCCTTCATTATTCATTGATTGATATAACTCTTTCATACTTGGTTCATACCACCTATTCTCTGCATTACGTTCATTTTATCTCCTGTGCAGAGCTCCTCCGAAGTAATGAATTTAGGCCAAATGGGGAAGAAATCTAAAACATTTGGAATAGCTTCAGCTTCCGCAGTAACAGGACAATCTACTGTTGATCCGGGACCAAGTAAAAAGGGATTGATCTCAGACATGACCTGTCTTGGCCTCGACAATACTAGTGGGCAAAGCATTTATAATCTTGTTGAAGCCAAAGAGCTTGAAGCAGTATCAGTACAAGCTACAGCAGGTTCGAACCGAAAGTCCGAGGCTACCCTAAAGGATTTAGCCGATTCCTACTTACACCGAATAGCATCTCGAGAGAAAATTCTTCCATACACAGATGTAGTAAGGTGGGTAGTTGAGGAAATCCCAGTTACAAACAGAACATTTTGCATAGTCGACGGGAGAGTCTTCAGTTCGTTTCAACCCAATGATTTGAGCGAAATGTATCATTTTCCTGAACCACAGAAGAAGTATAACAAAGCATTTTTGGAGAAGTTCAAAGATGAAAATGAAATTGAATTAGCACCTATACGGGAATGGAGATAGAACCCCACAAGACACATGCATGAGTCCTCAAGTAAGTGCTCTGTCGATTCATTGTGTTCTCCTTATTGTTACGCCGAGGCGATGATATGTAGGATTTGGGGGTTGCATGATTCCTCAAAATTCTCAATAGAGATGGTTCCTTTAATGGAAGCAACAGTCAATAGCGAAATAATGGATTGGGGAAATATATTATCTGATAAGTTAGCAACTGCTATTCTTGAGTTCAGAAATAAAACTCACATTACCGATAGGTCTATTCCTCCATTTTATTATAGTGCCTACATCTTAGATACTCTTTGTTTTAACTCCGAATTTCCTGTGCTGGGGTGGAGATGGACTCCACAGGACCCCATGCAGATTCATATCTATCATCAGAAGTTGTGGAAAGCCCATTATAAAGACCACCTGTATCAAGTTTGTAATGGATTTATGTTGCCCATTTACTATGCAATTTTTGACAAGCCTGCTCCGAAGATTTCCTCGCAAGCAGAGATTGACTTGACTGCCTTAGGAAACTGGTTCGGAGAAGATAAATTTACATATATAAGAGTTTTCGGCAGCCTTGCCAGGCCTCAAGTTCTTCCCTTGTACATACTCGACAAACTATTGGCTAGAGAGATAGCATATCAGATTACGTCCACAGGAGCGACCAAGACTTTGAAGAATTCAAAGAAGCAAGTTTGGCCTCCTTTTCCTCTAAGGTGCCGTGTTTACACTCTGCATGACTATAAGCATGCAGAGAAAGAAGCAGAAAAGATCAACGTACTGAATCTCGCCACCCTTCCTAATAGCCGACTTGATCCAAGGAAAATCGTCTATAATGTACTTGAACAGGCAAAGCTCACTAAGTTTGAACATAAAGAAGATGAGTTTGATGACCTATTTTCTTCGGCAAAGTCATTATTTCAGGTTCAAACACTAGCTAAAATGAGATATCACGATGACGAGTTAGTAGAATTCAACAAACTCAGAGAGCAGAGGTTGCAAACTCTGCCTATAGATTTACGAGCTACTGCCCCGATGACACAATCAAGCGAGCCTAAACAACGACTTAGCGATGATCCTCCTGCTACATCAGAAATTTTTTATGAAGTCCAAAGAAAAGAGCAGGAGGAAGTCCAAAGGAAAGAGCAAGAGAAAATACATGAGGAGGAACATAAAAAAGAGCAGGAAAAGAGCAGGAAGGATGTGAATGTCGATACCCAGATTGATCCAAAATTGCTCCAAGAATGGCAGAAATTCGATTCCATCATAAGCAATCTGGAAAGCTCAAAAGATGTCGATACACCCAAAGCAATAGATACACAGGATATAACATCAAAAAAGGTTCCAAGTGAAGGAACCAGCGGCCTACCCCCTAGTATAGACTTAGAAATAATTCCGAAAGATCCTTCAGATCAAATCATTTTGCAGGTGGAGGATATACCTCCATTGGATGTCTTTTACATCCCAAAACACAGGGCTGTAGTAAAGTGACAGCGGAAAAGGAGAAGGATTGATCAACCTTCCCTGTTCCTAGAACAGACAGAGACAGCCAACGTAGTTTGGAAGGAGGAATTCGATCCTTCCGATGACCTAACAAAGTTGTCCCAGTATGCTGGAGCCTATTCGGTGGCTACCATGGACAAGGCATCGGAAGTGAGTAATTTTCTAAAAGAAAAAGACCAGGCAATCATTTTGTTACAAACACAGTTGTCGGAGGCACAATAGAAAGCTGAACAATTAGAACAACAATTGTCAACTCAGCAGCAGTTAAATAATCAACTAAACAAGTAGCTACTTGAAGAGAAATAGAGGGTAGGTTCAAGCGTGATTCAAAGGAAGAAAGAATTATCGGAAGCGTTGGAAAAATTGAAGACGATGAATGAACTAATGGTAAAGATAAAAGATGAGAAAATTGCTCAATTATCACTTGAAATAGAGAATTTCAAGAGTCTTCCACAGCCTGCCAATTTCAGGACAGAAGCGCTACAGATTAATAAGGCATTGGTAACACAAATAAGACTATTGTGTCATAAAGTTGTTCAAGTTGAACCCCTGTGCGACATAATAGCATCAATAATCGATAAATCAGTCGATGCTAGACAGGACTTAGAGCAGGCCGATGAGACCTTAACAGATTTTCTTACTTGGCAGGACACCAGTGAGGGACAGGCAGCAAATTTGCCTAAAATCCTAGAATCACATAAAGAAATCCTATTCTTGGAATGGCAGTCCCAATTGATGAAGGTAGAGAGAGAAGTTTCTAGATGCAAATTATCCACAAGTAATTTGATTGAATTAATTAACATACTCTCTATTTATCTAATATGATCTTGAAATGTACACTAGCTAAATTGCTATCGGCTAAAACATTGGAACAATCATATTATCAGGAGCTGGAAAAGAATGGAAGGTTGATTACAGGTATTCAAAGTTTAACTTGGGACGCCTATTGGTTGTTCCTAGTAAAACCATACAGCTAGAGAGCTGCCCTCAAGTGTCTAATAGATGCAATCGGGTGTATCATTCCCGATATACATGATGCCACATACTCGTCTCAGCTCCATTCTCGTCTCAGCCGCCCTCAAGAAGTGGAACCGATGCTAGCGATATGCCAACTCAGATCAAAGGGAAAACAGCCAGAGCGATGAATCATGCTGTCGACTACCAAATTGCTGTGGAGAAGATATTCAAAATCAAGTTATACCAATTAAATAGCATTTTAATTGTGTAGTTAGTTAGTTTAATTAAGTATTTATAGACCCTTTCATGCATTTAGAAAGGGTCCTCAGTTTTTGTATAAGACTCAAACCTGAAGTTGCACTACTGTACTTCAGGTATGTTTTTTTATAAAGATTGGGCCAATTATTCCAATTTTTGACAACAAAGCTTTTATGTGGATGTGCACTACTGCCTTTATTTAAAAGTATCTCCGAGTTGAAAGAACAAATTCGAATTGCGATTGATGTTGGGAATGATTTGCAACACATATGGTACCACTATCTATGTTCTGAATTCATTCTTTTTATGTGAATTGTTATTTGATTACTCTTGCTATTATTGAATATATGCATGTGTTTCAACAACATTCTTTATATTTTCCACTATTGGATGTTTACAGGA
>APFE030605471.1:166830-179083 GCA_000404065.3 Pinus taeda
CTAAAAGTAGCGATACCAGGAAAACTTTACAAAATTTGAAGGCAATTGAATGAACTTGAAGTAGCCTTCTTCATTTGGAGACTGTTTGAGAAAATATGGAGCATTGCAGCATGCAAAGTACAACATATTTGGCCTGTGAGATGCCAATCATGAAAAATGAATACCTGTTGCAGCAGGAGCTAACAGAACCTATCCAGGCAAGTTCAAAGAAGAGAAGTGCAGGTACTACTACTACAAAGGAATAGGTACCCACAAAGAAGCTGGCCGCAACATTACCTCAAAAGCAACCATCATCCTCCAATATACCGTCAACATCTAAAACTTTGGTAGTATCAGATTCAATGGATTACAATATTGTTGATGATATGAAGAAGACAAAGGCAAACATCACCATGTTTGAACTTAGCAAACTAAAACATCAGCAGAAATTGCTTCTTAAGGAACTAAATGCAGTCCCTTCTTCGCCTCTTCCTAGTGCTAAAGATGCAAATGATTCAGGTCAACCACCTTCTAGTAGGATTGAAGCTACTGATACGATTTTAATTGGAGACTGATCAAATTCCCATACTCCCCCTTTCCTCTTAACCTATGAGATCTATAATCGAAACCTACACAATTGTTTGATTGACTCAGGGGCATCCTCTAATATAATGCCAGTTTCAGTTTGTTCCAAACTAAACATTGAACCCCAAAAGTATACAATTCACATTGTGCAGTTGGATAGAACCAAGGTCCAGGTTTTAGGGGAAATCAACTCTGTAACTATCAGGTTATTAGCTGATCCACGAGTAGTTCAGAGAATTGATATCTTAATTGCCAATATACCTGAGTTTTATGGTTTAATCTTGAGTAGGGATTAGTTTGAGAAACTCCATGGATATATTTCTACCAATTGGTCTCATATGTGGCTACCCTACAAGGGAAAGCCAAATCAAATCAAAATCAATCGGGAGAAACATATGACCCATACTGTCACTGAATTGAGCAGGAGAATCAACCAATAGCATTTAATAATAATATTCTAGGGAATTACTCTTCCAAATCATTCTTTGGCAATTATACTGCCCAACCATCTCCTTTCTCAGTAAATAGTTTGACATCCAAATCGAAAACTTTTCA
The DNA here is from genome assembly GCA_000404065.3 of Pinus taeda. Taxonomy (NCBI): domain Eukaryota; kingdom Viridiplantae; phylum Streptophyta; class Pinopsida; order Pinales; family Pinaceae; genus Pinus; species Pinus taeda. The sequence goes on from APFE030605471.1 coordinate 167,950, forward strand.
CAAACTATACATCAAGATGTTTAATATGTGGAAAATGTAAAAAAATGCTGATAATTCTATATTTTGGCACATATACTGGACGGATCAAATCCAGTGAAGTTCAGGAGCAAGGTGTACTTAGTTAGCCTTAAGGAGAAAAACTATGTTGTCTTGTAGTTGGACTTCGACTGCACAAAATAATACAACTGATATGAGGCATTAGTTCAAGACTATTAAAGTATTGGTCTTAAGTTCATATTTGAAAGTGTTTGGTATTTAGAGATGTAAAAAAAAATTAGAAATACAATTCACTGTCTTTCTAGTCACCTCAAGCACTATCAGTCTTTGGTCCAGGAACTTATATCTCAATTTTTAGCATTCAATATTTCTCCTATTCCTAGATCCCATAATGCAGCAGCTAACTTTCTAGCCAATGTTTCTTCCAAACTTCTACCTTCCAAAGATTACAGCCCATATAGATTTTCAATAGAGTTATTTTTTAGACCATCAATCCCTGACAATATCACTAATTGGCAAGTGTTCAATCACAATGAAGACATCTTAAATTTCTTGACTTCCGACAAGTCCTACAATGATCAAATTATTGATGAAAGCCATCATGACCTTCAAATGAAGGAAGAGCAGGAAGAAAACTCAATACCGAAACCAGTAGTTAAACTAGAGGATCTCTATGATATTAAAGACAGGTTTAAACAGGTAACCAATTCAAAGCTCCAAAGTTCCACTTTAATATTTGAGTTGATAAACTTTGGTACTGAGCAAAATCCTCAAAACATCAATTTGGGATTAGGACTTTCTGTGCAAGAAAGAACAACATTCATTAGGTTATTAAGAAAAAATAAACATGTCTTCGCTTGGAAATATGATGATTTAAAAACATACGATACATCAATCATTTAGCATACCATTCCAATGATTTCTGAACAAAGACCAGTCCAATAGAAGTTGAGGAAAATTCATCCTAACTTAGAGATTCAAATAAAATCAGAACTCAATAAACTCTTGAAAGCTAAGATTATTTTTCCTACCTGGCATTCAAGCTGGGTTTCCAATATGGTGCCTGTTAGAAAGAAAAATGGCGACATCAGGATTTGCATAGATTTCAGAAATTTGAATAAAGCAAGCCAAAAAGATAATTTCCCATTACCTACCATGGAGCAGATACTCCATTCAGTAGCAGGTTCCGAGTTAATGTCCTTTTTAGATGGTTTTTCAGGATATAACCAATTTTTGGTCCATCCTGATGACATACTCAAAACTACCTTCAGAACAAAATGGGGAACTTATGCTTACCAGAAAATTCCTTTTGGACTTATTAACGTAGGAGCTACATTCCAAAGAGAAATGGATATAGCCTTCAAAGGATTGATCAATAAAATAATAGTTGTCTATTTAGATGATATTACTATATTTTCCAAGAAGAGATCTAATCATTTACATGATTTAAATCAAATCTTTGAACACTGCAAAAGGTATGGTATTTCACTCAATCCCAAAAAATCCTTATTTGCTCTTAATCAAGGAAAGCTCTTGAGCTTCATTGTTTCCAAAGATGGTATTTATATTGATCCGGATATAATTAAAGAGATTTCTGAAATTCCATTCCCTCATAACAAAAAATCCATGCAGTCATTTTTAGGTCAAATTAACTTTGTTAAAAGATTTGTTCTTGATTTTTCCCAGATTATTTTACCATTGCAAACCATGATAAAGAAAAATTCGGTGTTTAGATGGGGATTTGTAGAAAAGGAAGCATTTGAATCTATCAAACAATCAATAATCAATGCACCCGCTTTAAACAATCCTAATTTTTCTAATCATTTCATACTGTATACTATCACGTCCACCTCATCTTATGCAGTAGTACTCACCCAGATTAATGATCATAACTTGGAAGCACCAATTTCATTTTTTAGTTCGAATCTCCAAGGTGCTGAACTTAATTATTCAGATGTTGAAAAACAAGCCTTTGTTGGGTACAAAACTATCAAACATTACAGACCCTTCCTTTTAAAAGCCCATACAAAAGTTATAGTTCCTTTTTCAGCAGTAAGACAATTACTAATCCAAAGGGAATTAGGAGAAAAAAGGCCAAATTGGGTTACAGCACTACAATAATATGACTTGGAAATCAAGCCAGCAACGATTGTCAGGGGCCATGGTTTTTGCAGGTTATTAGCAGGAGCATCCAACATTCAAGAATCAAGTGATACAAAACATACTGAAGAAATCAATTAGATAAGTATCACTGATCTTGAATCACAATATGCAGACTCGATCTTCTATTTAAAAAATGGATATGCACCTCCTAATATTTCTTATAAAAAAAACGTGCCATTAGATTAAAAGAAAAAAACTTCATAATCATTGATGATGTACTTTTCAGGCGAAATTATGATTCAATTTTATTAAGATGCCTAGAAAAACCTGAAGCGCAAAAGGTTTTGCAGGAGCTACATTACAGACCAACAGGAGGACATTTTGGATCTGATACAACAACCCAAAAAATCATTCATTCTGGATATTATTGGCCCACCCTATTCAGAGATACTCACGAATATGTAAGGAAATGCCGAAGTTGTCAAATCTCCAGTGGAAGACAAAGAAAATCAACTTTCCCTTTGCAACCAGTCAACATTGATCAACCTTTCAAGCAATGGGGATTGGATATCATTGGGGAAATAACTCCACAGTCCTCCAAACAACATAAGTATATCCTTACTGCTACTGATTACGTTACTAAGTGGGTTGAAGCAATTCCTTTAAGGACAACAAACTCTGAAGTAATTATAGAGTTTATAGATCAATTCATCATTACCAGGTTTGGTGTCCCAAATGCTCTTGTTTTCGATAATGCATCTTATTTCTCTGGAAATTCTATGTTTGAGTTCGCTATTAAAAGAGGATTTAAATTAAAATATTCTGCAAATTACTATCCCCAAGGTAGTGGTTTAGCAGAATCTACCAATAAAAATCTAGTCAAAATTATTAAGTGAACTATTGAGCAGAATCATAAAAACTGGCATAAATCTTTGATATTTGCACTATGGGCTGATAGAATAACGCAGAAGGCTTCCATATGTACTTCTCCATTTAATCTTGTATATGGGAAAGAAGCATTTCTACCAACCAATCTATTGCTTCCTTCTCTAGCCCTAGTTCAGTTTATTGAAGAAAGCCCACCGTCTTTTATTCAACTGAGACATGATCAAATCTTAAAATTAGAAGAATAAAGGGAAAAGGCCAAAATTACTCATACAAAACATCAACAAATTATCAAGTCATATTTTGATTCAACTTCATCTAGTTCAAAACAATTACAAGTTGGTGATCTAGTTCTGAAATGGGACAAAGCCAATGAGGATAAAGGAAAACACACTAAGTTCCAGAAAATGTGGCTTGGACCATTTCAGATCAATGAGAAGATAGTCCATTCTACATTCATATTATAAGATCTATCAGGTAAGAGAGATTCTCTTCCTGTTAATGGCCTTATCTTAAAAAGATTCTTCAATTGAGGAGGTAACCCCTTCTCCTTTTGTAAATATTCAAATTTCAACAAAATTTGTAGTTTTTAGGATTATTAGGAAATAAAGTTGTAAGATATCTCCCATTGGCCTTTGCTATACTGAAAAAGTTGCTCAAAAGAAGTAGTTTTGATATTTACTTTTAAAATAGAAACCTTAAACAAAAGGACAATTTCTAGAAAATTAGGTATATTCACATTCTGAAATCCCATTTCATTTTTGTGAAATCTTCTCGAGATTTAGAAGTAATGTAAATCGTTTTAATGTTTTCAAAATGGCCACAAAAAGGGTTATCAATATCAAAACAAAAACTAATTCAATCTTAGCATCTTCAACTCTCACCCTGTCATCCATGCTCTCTTAAGGATAAAATTGTCCATCCCATTCATCACAATTTATGATTACTCAGAGTGTAATTCTAAAATATTTGATATAAAAGATAAGGGGTCTTATTACAAGCCTGCTTACCATGATCATTGAGAAATAGTTTAACCGACATTACCAACACTGCATACCAAAACAGGGTAATGGCTTATAATCATAAGACAAGGGGTCTCATCACGAACCAGCTTGTTCAGTTAAATTACAACTAGTGAATGGCATTGTCAGATAGCTGGCCACCAAACCAAGACAATGGCTTTTTATCTTATAAAATAATAGAAAAGAAAAAGGAATACAAAATATGAAAGCATATTTTTGGATTCATTCTTTTAATCATACTCTGAAATGGATGGGATAATGGACAATCAAATGGTTAAAAGGTATCCCTATCGAAACTATGAAGATTTGCTGGTAGCAGAGGCTCTACCTATGACAGAGGAGTCATTAAAAAGGCTAAGTTGGAAAGGTTCTTTGTTTTATCATTATCAACCGATAGAGGCCAATTTCAAACTTAGAATGTATGTAATTTTAACAAAAGAAGAAATTAACAAAAATAGCTCTTATTATATTCAGAATGTATGCATACCTATTTATATTAGAATTTTCCTCTTTGATAAGATTTCTATATGAAAAAAGTCCAAGTATTTCAACATTTCTCAGAGATAACTGTTTCTCCCAGCGAATCGCCAATTGTTGTGCTGTACAACAACCCCCCATTTCATAAAATTTTACCTTCAACTATAATATGAAATGGGTCCCTTTTAGATAAAATTGGTATCAACTTATCATTCCTCAAAAGGTCCGAAAGGAAACAATATATTATAAACCTTTTGAGTGAACATAAATCTGTCTTATAAAAATAAAGGAATAATTCTTTATTATTGCGATAAAGTGATCGCAAGATCACATATCGCAATAACAAAGGATGCATAACAAAAAGACCCATTGGTTTGCCCTGATCAGATAAGCGAATAACTGTCGGATATCAGGAAAAGTAAGCGATTGTAACAAAAGGCCCTCTCTCTTTGCTTCGATGCGATATCGCTATCGGTGATCGGGGAATATAGCATACATGCGACAAAAGGCACCCTTCTAAAAACTCCCGATGCGAATTGGCTTTATTGTTATCGGCGATCAGGGATTTCACAATGTCACAAATGTAACTACTCGAGCATTCCTCCAATCTCCGATTGCAATAAATCTAAGCACGAATTTCAAAAAGGATTGTAAAGGCTTGAGTATATTATGTTAAATTATTATTAAAAGACTTTCTATTCCCGATAGCAATTCACTTGTGATTAACTGCCAAAAAATCAAAGCCACGCTTAAATGAATTATTCGGTGAATAAACGACATCATGAGCATTTAAATGATTGACAAGATTAAATGGCCAATTAATGGAGCAGCTATGGAAAAATATCTTCAGAGATCGTATCCGCGGCAATATTATTTTAATCCTTCATTATTCATTGATTGATATAACTCTTTCATACTTGGTTCACACCACCTATTCTATGCATTACGTTCATTTTATCTCCTGTGCAGAGCTCCTTCAAAGTAGAAAATTTAAACCAAATGGAGAAGAAATCTAAAAAATTTACAACAGCTTCAGTTTCGGTAGTAACAGGACAATCTACCGTCGATCTAGGACCAAGTAAAAAGGGATTGATCTCAGACACGACCTGTCTTGGCCTCGGCAATACTAGTTGCCAAAGCATCTATAATCTTGTTGAAGCCGAAGAGCGTGAAGAAGTATCAGTACAAGCTACAACAGGTTCGAACAGAAAGTCCGAGACTACCCTAAAGGATTTAGTCGATTCCTACTTACACCGAATAGCGACTCGAGATAAAATTATTCCATACACAGATGTAGTAAGGTGGGCAGTTGAGGAAATCCCGGTTACAAATAGAACATTTTGCACAGTCAACGGGAGAGTCTTCGGTTCATTTCAACCCAATGATTGGAGACAAATGTACCATTTGCCTGAACCACAGAAGAAGTATAACAAATCATTTCTGGAGAAGTTCAAAGATGAAAATGAAACTAAATCAACACCTATACAGGAATGGATATAGAACCCCGCAAGACACAAGCATGAGTCCTCGGGTAAGTACTCTATCGATTCATTGTGTTCTCCTTATTGTTACACCGGGGCGATGATATGTAGGATTTGGGGGTTGCATGATTCCTCAAAATTCTCAATAGAGATGGTTCCTTTAATGGAAGCAACAGTTAATAGAAAAATAATGGATTGGGAAAATATATTATCTGATAAGTTAGCAACTTCTATTCTTGAGTTCAGAAATAAAACTCGCATTACCGATAGGTCTATTCCTCCATTTTATTATAGTGCCTACATCTTAGATAATCTTTGTTTTAGCTCCGAATTTCCTGTGCTGGGGTGGAGATGGACTCCACAGGACCCCATGCCGATTCATATCTATCATCAAAAGTTGTGGAAAGCCCATTATAAAGACCACATGTATCAAGTTTCTAATGGATTTATGTTGCTCATTTACTATGCAATTTTTGACAAGCCTGCTCCGAAGATTTCCTCGCAAGCAGAGATTGACTTGACCGCCTTAGGAAATTGGTTCGGAGAAGATAAATTTACATATATAAGAGTTTTCGGCAGCCTTTCTAGGCCTCATGTTCTTCCCTTGTATATACCTGACAAACTATTGGCTAGAGAGATATCATATCAGATTACGTCCGCAGGAGCGACCAAGACTCTGAGGAATTCAAAGAAGCAAGTTTGGCCTCCTTTTCCTCTAAGGTGCGGTGTTTACACTTTGCATGACTATAAGCATGCAGAGAAAGAAGCAGAAAAGATCAACGTACTGAATCTTGCCACCCTTCCTAATAGACGATTTGATCCAAGGAAAATCGTCTATAATGTACTTGAACAGGAAAAGCTCACTAAGTTTGAACATAAAGAAGATGAGTTTGATGACCTATTTTCTTCGACGAAGTCATTATTTCAGGTTCAAACACTAGCTAAAATGAGATATCATGACGACGGGTTAGTAGAATTCAATAAACTCAGAGATCAGAGGTTGCAAACTCTGCCTCTAGATTTACTAGCTACTGCCCCGATGACACAATCAAGCGAGCCTGAATAGTGACTTACCGACGAACCTCCTACTACATCAGAAATTTTTGAAGAAGTCCAAAGAAAAGAGCAGGAGGAAGTACAAAGGAAAGAGTAGGAGGAAGTCCAAAGGAAAGAGCAAGAGAAAATACATGAGGAGGAACAGAAAAAAGAGCAGGAAAAGAGCAGCAAGGATGTGAATGTCGATACCCAGATTGATCCGAAATTGCTCCAAGAACGGAAAAAATTTGATTCCATCATAAGCAATTTGGAAAGCTCAAAAGATGCCGATACACCCAAAGTGACAAATACACAGGATACAGCGTCAAAAAAGGTTCCAAGTGAAGGAACCAACGGCCTACCCCCTAGTACAAACTTAGAAATAATTTCGAAAGATCCTTCAGATCAAATCATTTTGCAGGTGGAGGATATACCTCCATTGGATGTCTTTTACCGCCCAAAACATAGGGCCGTAGTATAGTGACAACGGAAAAGGAGAAGGATTGATCAACCTTCCCTATTCCTAGAACAGACAGAGACAACCAATGTAGTTTGGAAGGAGGAATCTGATCCTTCTGATGACCTAACAACGCTGTCCCAGTATACCGGAGCCTATTCGGCAGCTACCATGGACAAGGCATCGGAAGTGAGTAATTTGCTAAAAGAAAAAGACCAGGCAATCATTTTGTTACAAACACAGCTTTCAGAAGCACAATAGAAAGCTGAACAATTCGAACAAAAATTGTCAACTCAGCAGCAGTTAAATAATCAACTGAATAAGCAGCTACTTGAAGAGAAATAGAGGGTAGATTCAAGCACGATTCAAAGGCAGAAATAATTATCGGAAGCATTGGCAAAATTGAATATGATGAATGAACTAATGGTAAAGACAAAAGATGAGAAAATTGCTCAATTATCACTTCAATAGAGAACTTCAAGGGTCTTCTGCAGCCTGCCGATTTCAAGACATAAGCGCTACAGATTAATAAGGCACTGGTAACACAAATAAGACTATTGTGTCATAAAATTGCTCAAGTTGAACCCTTGTGCGACATAACAACATCAATAATCGATAAATTAGTCGATGCTAGACAGGACATAGAGTAGGCCGATGAGAATTTAACATATTTTCTTACTTGGCAGGACACCAGTGAGGGACAGGCAACAAATTTGCCTAAAATCATAGAATCACATAAAGAAATCCTATTCTTGGAATGGCAGTCCCAATTGATGAAGGCAGAGAGAGAATTTTCTAGATGCAAATTATCCACAAGTAATTTGATTGAATTAATTAATAATACTCTCTATTTATCTAATATGATCTCACATTGTACACCAGGTAAATTTCTATCGGCTAAAACATTGGAGCAATCATGTTATCAAGAGCTGGAAAAGAATGGAAGGTTGATTACAAGTATTCAAAGTTTAACTTGGGACTCCTATTGGTTGTTCTTAGTAAAACCATACAGCCAGAGAGCCGCCCTCAAGTGTTTAACAAATGCAATCAGGTGTATCATTCCCGATATACACGATGCCACATACTCGGCTCAGCTCCATTCTCGTCTCAGCCGCCCTCAAGAAGTGGAACCGATGCTAGCGATATGCCAACTCAGATTAAAGAGAAAATAGCTAGAGTGATGAATCATGCTGCCGACTACCAAATTGCTGTGGAGAAGATATTCAAGATCAAGTTATACCAATTAAATAGCATTTTAATTTTGTAGTTAGTTAGTTTAATTAAGTATTTATAGACACTTTCATGCATTTAGAAAGGGTCCTCAGTCTTTGTATAAGACTCAAACTTGAAGTTGCACTACTGTACTTCAGGTATATTTTTTTATAAAGACTGGGCCAAGTATTCCAATTTTTGACAACGAAGCTTTTATGTGGATGTGCACTACTGCCTTTATTTAAAAGTATCTCCAAGTTGAAAGAACGAATTCGAATTGCGATTGATGTTGGGAATGCTTTGCAGCACATATGGTACTACTATCTATGTTCTGAATTCATTCTTTTTATGTGAATTTTTATTTGATTAATCTTGCTATTATTGAATATATGCATGTGTTTCAACAATATTCTTTATATTTTCCACTATTGGATGTTTACAGGATGCTTTTCTTTTAGTCATACATGTATTAGTAATATATAAAAGACAGGTGTAACAATGTTTTATTAATTACTTTGTTCAACTATTTGAACAAAGCAATTATTATATGAATGAATGTCTATGTTTATGCAATGATTTTCGAGGCATCAACAAGTCCATGACAATCAATGTTCAATATTTTGATGGGCAAAGAGTCATGTCAATCATAGGTCTAGGGTTTCACAATTTGTGTCTTCATAGTGTCAATAATGCCAGCAGGCCATAGGGAGGTTCCAAACAAGTTTTTATTTCGCAAAATTTTATCGTCATATTGATAGATTATGACTTTTCTTCAAAACTCTTTTTTGAAGCAAAGTCGACATTTCGTTTTTTGTATATATTGACATGTAATTTTTAAAGAAATTTTCAGTTGTTGAAATCTCCAGAAGCAGCCCTGTTCTTCCTTGGTCAAGACATGCCACCATCCTTGCGAAAATAACCAAAAAGATTCATCATTCAAGCCAAAAATTAAAGAGGAAACAAAAAGAACAGAGTGTTATAAAATGAAAAGTGCCAAAGTTAAAAACATTACAAAATGGGTTATTGAGAAGCAAAAATTTAATCCATCTCTGTATAAGATATTTCTCAAGTTATTAATCCATTTGCATCAAGAGGTATTTAGAAAATCCAAAAGAGAAGTCAATGTTGGAGTTTGAAGGGACGAAAATTTGAGTTTAGAGGGCCGACTATGTGTTGGAATATAGCGCGGCGCATTGGGATAGGTCGTGGCACACTGGGTTTGTGCACGGCACACATGACCTCCAAGGAAAAAATCAATGTGGCTTCAAATAAAAATCAACCCATCACTCCATTTGACATGTTCATTGCTTGAAAACATCCATTGCCAAAGCTAAGCAGTCAAAAGAAATCAAATTGAGTGTTGAAGGAGAAAATTTGGTGTTGAAGGTGTGTAAACTCTGTGTTGAAGGCTGTGTGGTGCATTGGGTTAGAGCGCGGTGCACATAGGCCGCGCGGCGCATTGGGTGCGATTTTGCAGTGTTAAATTACACTATCGTGGCGCATCCACAGGTTGCGGCGCAGTGGGTTTGTGCACGGCGCACAGAGCCTCTAAATCAGAAAATCATCCTGGCTTCCATCAAAATTAAATTGATTAAGCTCCTTTGCTCCAAGTAAGTGTTAGTGCCTCTTTGCCATTGATTTCGGTCCATGTTTGCTGCAATTTGGAAAGGTGGTTGTATGAGTTCGAACGCCAAATAATTTTATATCAAAATTACTCCATAAGGTTTACATGTGAAGCTTAAAATTTGCTTGTTCATGCCAATTTGTTCACACCTCTTTTCCCATCACTGTCACACTGTTATCACAGTCCCTTCCTTTTTTTTCCTTTGTCCAAACCCAGTTATCCCTTTGTACCCATTTTTCCTATCACTAAAAACCCTACTAACCCTCCCCCTTTCATATCACTTATAAAATCCCAATTCCTAAAATAGTCAAGTGACTGTCCCTAGATATTTATTCCACTTGGCTTAATACATCTTGTCCTCATTTATCCCATCACTAAACTACAAATTTCCCACCACAATCCCTCATTTCCCTCATTTCCCTTTGATACATTTGGCAGTGGAAACAAAGCACTTATTTCACATTTACAAAACATACCCTTGTTATATGCGTTGCAGCAGAATGACAGATACAGATTCATCATATGAGCAAGACAGTGACTCAACCACTGAGCTCAATGTGCCTACAAGGCCTCGAAAAGGTGGCAGACATGTCAGAGAAGAGCCCACTTCCTTGACTCAATTTCAGGCCTGCCTGCTTGCAATGACATCCTTTTAGCAACAGTCCTGCTTTCAGTATTGTGAGATGATTGCTCAGATCCAGCATCATCTAGAGTTAGTTTGATTGTTTGTTTTGCATCTGCATGATGGTCATGTTACTCTTGCTGGAGTGAACTTCACTTTGACACCAGAAATCATCTCTCAGGCCACCGGGATGCCAAAGATAGGCGAAGAGTGGAACAA
>APFE030605475.1:0-63161 GCA_000404065.3 Pinus taeda
ATGCTTTTTCTATCTTATGTTAATGCTTAGAGGGTGATATTAATGATAAAGATCCCTATACAGATACAGAGGTAATGAAAAAGATACCTTTGGATATTAATGCTTAGAGGGCGATATTAATGACAAAGATCCTGATTTTCCAACAAGACTAAAAAATTAGACATTTCTCGTCGTGGCAAGAGGCCCAAGCATAAGCAATAGATAATAGATTTACTTGTCTTTTCTAGTTTGTAGTAGTTTTTATAACTATTGACTCTTTCATATTTATTATGATATTTTTTTAAACAATATATGACAATTTAAGTTTGAAGTTGGCAACTATAACTCATTAGTAATGAATTATGAATATGGTGCTTCATGAAAGTTGAAAGTTGTTTCATTTCATTTCATTTATAACATTTTATTTCATGTTAGATATTATTTGTTGTAATGGTTACACTTAGCTTACAAGTACAACTTTGGTGATCAATGATGATAAATGTTATATATTGAATTTTGAAAGCTTGAAACTTTAAAATTAATGAATCATGAGACTCAATATGTTGTATGTTACTATGTTATGAACTTGTGGACATGGTTGATGAAGATTATAACTTCTAGATGATTGTTGTTATATGGTCCAATCTATGTTTTTTTTGGTTATCTCTTTATTTATTTATTTTCTATATTTTTGTTGCCATTTATGTATCAAAATATAAAAAATATATATATTATATTAAAAATGCTCCGGGATTCGCTCCCAAACCGGGAGCTTCTGAAAATATCGCTCCTGCACCCATTTTCGCTCCCGCTCCCAAGTAACACTGAGCAAAAATATGTAACCAGATTTCAAACCAAACTAGAATAGCATATGATACTCGGAAATTACACGAAACACTGATACATTTGGCATTATTGACAAGCTGGAAGGTACATAGTCATCACATTAATTCTGATAAAGGGCGTACGTCACAATAGAGGAACCTGGTTTAAGCACAATGACATATCTTCAGTATGATGTTCAACCCTTATACAACTTCAACAATGATGATCTTTAGGAGTCAACCCCTTTATTTCTTTGCCTTTTAACCTATGCTACAACCACATAAATGCTATAGGAATATGCTTAGCAGATGACATATATGCACAACAAGCAAGGCTGACTTCGACCTCCTCTAAGACTTTAACCTCAGCCACTGATAATGGTCCACTTAGCCAACAGATAAAGAGAAGAATTAACCTTGTATAGGTAGAAGACTTGGCTTTCCTCAACTTGTACACAACAAGTAAAACAAAGGCACTCGACCTCAACCAACAAGGGAAACTCGACCTCTACAGGCCCAACTCGACCTTTAGCAAGGGATATCCCAGCTTGACCAATGTTGCAGGAAACGTCCCCCCCCAGATCTAACCCTCGAAACACGGTCCGTATGGATGCGTGGGGGAAGCGCCTCCTAAAATGCGCTTTGGAAAAACCGAAACGCGTTTCAGCGCTTCCTGGAAATTTTAGGAAGCGTCTGCCTGAAAGGCATTTCGGTTTTTCCGAACCGCGTTTCCGGTTTTTTCCGAACTGCATTTCGGTTTTTCTGAAACGCTTTTCGGACGGCGCTTCGGCCGTACGAAGCGTCAAGCTTCCGAATTTTTTTACAAAAAAATGCAAATATATATATGTGTGTGTGTGTGTGTGTATATATATATATATATAGCAAAAAAAAAAAAATATAAATATAGCACATGCTCCCTCATGGTAATGTTAAATTCTTAAAGTAAAAGTGACATTCTCCTTTATTTTTCATTTTCATCCTTTTACTTAAATTTTTAACATTACCATGAAATGACTCAGGATGTTTGAGAGCGGTTCCAGCCTCATTGGACTTCATATGGAGAAAATAGAATTTCATATCCTATTCAAAATTCAACAGACTTAACAATTTTCAGGAATTCAGGATCAATGGGATTGTGGCATTTCATTAGATTATATCAAGTATGAAGGTATGCGGTTAGCATTTAATCAAGAGCACCAAGCCCTATATGTACCCTAGTGTTGGTGGTGTTAATTGTTGAACTCCTTTGTCACGCCCTTAACAAAAAAATTACATTTCAATCAAGTCAAAATCATCGATCAAGCATGTTAAGCTTTTTCTACCATATTTTAATTCTTGGATTAGGTAGTTTGATCAAAATTCGGCAATGTTGACTAATATCCCTAGACAATTGAGGTAGAGGCAAAGGCTAGACAAGAGGAGAAGAATCTAGATTCTAGATGGTTGAAGCATCTAAATGGTTGATGCTCGAATAATTAATCATTAATGTACAATGGATGCTACATCTATCTTGATTTATGCAAAAATATGCATGTTTTCATGTCTTCTACAATTAATTTGGTATTTGGGATGTTTGTTTTGAGTGTAAATGCAAATATATATATATATAAATATAATTATATAAAATATATATATATATATATATATATTATATATATATAGCAGACGCTTCGCTTCCTAGATTTTTGGAAAATGACGCTTCCCCGTCCTGCTTCCAAAAAACGTCCTTGTTTCATCCCAGCTTCGTGCAACAATGAACTCGACCTCTAGCAAGGGATATAATCGGTTAGTAGCAAGAGAAAGGGTTCAGAGCCCTTCAATAGTGAAACTCGTCCGACCTTTACAACTGTAAACTCCTCCTTAGAGGCACAATCAACTTGGTCCTTCTGCAACAGTGATAAACTTGGCCCCTTGGCCAGGAAAGCATGGCCAACAAACACCCAACTCTGTCTTTGCTACACAAATGAAACTCATCCTCTTTCCTCCTTTAGATCTCGAGCTTTCCAGCAGTATGAGATTCAACTAATAGAGGATATAACTTTGGCCTCAAAGGATGATCTTCACTCAGCAATTCGACCCACTACAATGACTTAGGAACTAGGTGTCTTCATGGGTATTCTCAACCTGTCAAGATATATGAAAAACTTAGTGTTGGAAGATAAAATCAACTGATAAAAATGTTACCTCCCATTATCTTCCACAAATCTTCTTCTCTGGTTAAGCACACCGGCGAAATCTGAGTGATCTTGCTCCCAAACTAGCTAGCGTGTATGGTTTCAACACCGAAACTAGCAACCAGACTTAGGGTTTCCAAAAACCCTAGACTCTTCTCTAAGTGCTCTCCAAAAATTCTTTTTCTCAAATGGCAAAAGACTAGAATGAGGAGAATTCCCCTTTTTATAACTTGTTCGCCACTTTTGCCACCCTTTTACCCTTTTAGTTTTATAAAGTCACTTTAGTGTCTTTTGCACTTTATAAATTAAAAGTGACATTTCATTAGATTAGGACATGTCCCCCTTTTTAGTCACTTTAGCATTGGTAATGTTTTTCCTAGGCGAATCATGTTCCCTTAGTTAAATTTTTCCTACCCTAGCCTATGGGAACTTTATTAGGCTAGTGGAAATCCCCCATATGCCTCCTAAGCAGTTGCGGACATTACATGAACACACAAGAGAACATATGACGTTTGAGGCCTAGAAGGAGAAATAGAGAAGGAAAATCAAATTGCAGAGGCTGAAAGGTTGCAAATCAGATCGAGGTCGAGTTTCCCAGCAATGCACCCATCCCAAGGAAACCATACAGTACGTCATAGATCCACATCATATGAATTCCGTACAGTTGTATGGACGATTGTACAACTGCACAATGGGGTAGTGTTAATCTCAGATATGAGATAAGGACAGAGTTGGAAGATTGTTAGGATTGAATCTTGACAGTTTTCTCAAAAGTTTATGAGCTATACCAAGTTCATTTATTGCTGTAATTACTTTTCTGATTTCTCTAATAGTTGAAAATAATAAATATATGTTTATTCGTTTTTCCCCATTGGGGTTTTCTTGGTCAAAAGCCGTCTCATTTATTGTGTGTGGTTTTCTATTTTACCTCTACATATGTTTTCAATGTGTTGATGTTCATTAAAATCAGATTTGTGAGAATATTAAAATATGGGCATAACTTTTATTGGAACATCACCCAAATCTGAAACCTATACAAAGCTTACATGTTATTAGAGCGAGATTATGAAAAGAAAATCAAATTCTTTTTCAGGAGGTGAAAACTTTTCTTATTTTTCAAGAAAAGGGTGAGATCTTTTTGTTTTTCAAGAAAAGGCTGAGATCTTTCTAGGTTTTCGAAAAAAGGTTGAGATCTTTTTCAGTTTTCAAGAAAAATGGATTATTTTTCTGGGATCTCAAGGAAAGGTCGAAATTTTTCTCGGTTCTCAAGGAAAAGCAAAAATATTCCTAGGTTTTCAAGGAAATGGCCACATGGTTAAGATTCAAGGATAGATTGTATAGGGCTTCAAACTATAGTCCTTGGAGGGAGAGGATTGCTTTGGTTTTGGAAGAAAATGAGATTTGGGAGTTTTCTATTCAAACTCTAACACCTCTAATAGATGTTGCAGCACTTGCGGAGCATAACAAAAAGGATGTGAAAGAAAGGAGAATCATTCTTAATGAGATGAAGGATCATATTATCCCTCACTTGGAAGGAAAGAAGTCAGCAAGGGAGATGTGGGTAGCTCTCATAAACCTTTATCAAAGTAGTAACCAAAATCGAAAGATGATGCTTTAAGAGAAGTTGAGAGGCACCAAAATGGCTAGATATAAAAATGTTGCTTCTTATCTCACTAAAATCACGTAGGTACATAATGAATTGGCAATGGTTGGTGTTAGAAAATCAGATTGGCAGAAAGATTTTCTTATTCTTGATAATTACTTGTGATGTTTCTTGTTATTACGATTCTTTATATCTTCTTCATTTTAGTTCATCAAGCAATTACAAAAGCAACAACACATAAAACAGTAGACACCAGATGTAGGCATAGTGCCAGGGTAAAACCCCCTTCGAGGGGAAAACCCAGTCAAGAAATTCTTCCTTTCAATAGTATTCTTTGAGACTCTTCACCCTAGACGAAGACAAGACCTTCCCTCCACACCAAGTTAGCCTCCCAGAATTTCAACCTCTTTCTAGCAACTTCGACTAGGCAGCAGCTTTTGGCAGCAGACAAACTTGGAAGACTTCGATCTCCCAATCAAGATTACGAAACAAAGAAAGAGAAACAACAAATTTTCGATTTTCCTTCTCTCCTTAGACTTCCCCAAACTCGCATTCACTCCGACTTCTGGGCAACAGACTTCGCACCTTTTTCTAGCTACAAGATAACTTCGCACTTCTTCCCAGCTACAAAAGAATTTCGCATTTCTTCCCAGCTACAAGAGAATTTCGCACTTCTTCCCAGCTACAAGAGAATTTGAACTTGTTTGTGAGAATGATGCTCCAAATAAATTCGATGAGCTTGCTTTTATAGGCTCCATGTGAGGTTGAATAGGGTCCATAGGCCGACTTGATCTTCTTCTAGGCCGACATGGTGTGGAGGTTACATAAATCATATATGACTCAATACTTAACCTTTTTACATGATTCAAAAGCCCAATAAGGGTCTCTTTAAAAGTACAATGACTCTATTGACTCAGAATAAATCCTAGAAGTCCTCAATGGGGACTTTGACCTAAAACAATGTGACCCAAGCATGAAATCTATGCTTTAATAAGTCACAATAATAATAATAAAAAATCTTTTCTTTATTCTTTTGACAAGTACATTACATAATGACTCAAATACATTAATGAAGATCGAACATAGTTACATTTTCCAACACTCCCTCTTAACTAGGGAGGTATTTATAATGTACAAAAATCAAATACACTGGAAGATCTCAAACTATATGAACCATGAAGAACTTTAGGCACCGCAATGCCATGGACTAGATTCCTGACTAGGGAAATCTATCCAAGGTGGGACTAAGATGGGCTCAAGCTTTCAGCCCCTTTAGGTACCATCATGCTTACTTGCTAACCATCAACCTAGAAATCCAGGTGCGTGTTAGAGCTCAATGACCAATGCCACCTTTCCAACTTCGAGACCTAGTCATCAACACAAAGTGCCGGCCAGATGTCTTCCTAGGCAATGCTTCAGTCACACAGTCTCAAAACCCCTTGATCCAACAAATCAAGAATGACCAATCTCTCCTAATCAAACTGATTGGTAACCAACATGCTATCAAAACCATCGAGAGATTCACCTGTACAAACACAACCCCAATCAATAATATACTTTCACATGTACATAATCAAAAACAAACCTTTAGGGTCATTCTAGATGTTGCTCCTCAACTTAGTAGGACTATCAACTGAATCTTTGACAGAAGATTCCTCAATCATATACTTTTCTTTCCTACTTTTCATGTAGCACCATATCCTCCGAAATGCATTCTTCAATTAAAAAACAAACTATACACTCCCTCTTAACTATGAAGCACCTCTTCATCAGGACTCCCTCTTAATCTTAGGGAGATCTCTTCTATGTAGGCTTCCTCCTAGAGATCAACTTCATTTTTTCATTGGAGAATCTTTTGTGGCTTCCAACCATTTCATTAGAGTTATCATCATCCTCATCATGCTTATCTGCTAATTTTAGATAACAATGGTATGTTCTATGCTTTAGAGCAATTTACTTAAATTTTTCTTCTAAGCCCAATATCAATTTCCGGATTAGCAATCACATTAACATTGGCAGTAAATGCAGATAGAACATAAACAATAAGCATAAGACAAGCCAAGACAAGAGGACACAATATTTGGCGGATTGCTAGGGAAAAACCCCAATGTGGGGAAAACCCTTTGATCAAATCTTCTTATTATTCTGCAAAAGTTCAGTAGAGAGAGAGAGTACAATATATAAAATTCGCTTGCCCAAACACTGTCAAAACAGTCTAGTCAAACTGCAGTCAACAGGATGCCCTAATCAGAAAGTCAACTTTGGTCAAACCAACAGAAGTTCTTCTCCAAATAAACTCAGTCAAACTTAGTCAACTCGGCCTCCAAAGATAGTCCAAATCACCCCAAAACAATCTTGAAAAATATGGTCAAACTTGGTCAATGCACAATCAACTATGTGGTCAAACTTGCTGCAGTCAACGTTGGTCAAACAACCCAGAAAATCTCGGTTTCTGTGCCAAAATATGCAGCCTGCCCAAATAGAGGTATTCCCACAAAAAATGCAGCCAAACGAAGTCAAGCACTGCTCGGTCAACATTGGTCAAAGTCGGCTATAACTCGGTCAATGTAGAGAACAAAAATCTCAATTAAACCTTCGCACGTGTGGAGAAGAATAGGCTCCCCTATAATTTGTACGACCTAATCAGATGAAGAGAGAGAAAGATGTGTGAGTGATGAGTGACCAAATGAGGAAAAATACTCCTTTATATATACACAACGTTGAGGTGAAGAGACACATCGGTTGGGCTTTATGAGCCTACATTTGACTTTTGGCCGACCTTGACAATTTCTCCATAGAAGAAATAAATTTATAATTCCATTTGTACTTGTCAGAATGAGATGATCTTTAGATAAATCCTATGCCTCTCGGAAAGAGGAATCCAATAAAAATATCATCTCCATCATATGAGCTGTCCAAGGTGGAGTTTGGCCTTAGTTGCCAATTTTAACACTCCCTCTCAACTAGGGAGAAATCCACCTGTCAAACCATCTGTCAATCTGTACCATCTTTGACATCTCTGCTCTGCTCTGCTCTTGCTGAACCATGAAGAAATAATGAAGAAGAAATGATCAAGAGTGTATCATACCACTCTCCACTGACCCGAAGTCAGTCTCCATTGATCCCAGATCAATATCAAACATCCTAGCATAGGGAGTACAGTAGTACACGATGCGTCCATTGGTAGTACTATGGTCCCTATCCTCATTTCCCAACTCATTGGTCAGATGAGAGGTACTTCCCATGAGTCCCGTACTGCATGGTTAGGATGTATCGGCAAGAGAAGGTGAACCACTCATCCTGCGCATATACCATAAGAGAAGGTGAGCCACTCATTGTATGCATATATCAACCATCATGGGGTATCATAGGGGAAGGTGAACCACTCACCCTGTACATAGCGCACCACTAGCGGAAGGTGAACCACTCACCCTATGGTCTCTCATAGCTCCAAGAAGTACCCCCAAGTTGCCGGAGCTCCTAGAGCTCAATATCCAACTCAAATGGGACCCTCATAAGAGGGTCTCTCCACGACTCCAAGTCGTTCATGGAAGGTTAAGAATTTAACCCCTCCCTAGGGGCTTTGTAAGAATATCTGCGACCTGTTCATCAGTCCCAATGTGATGGAGCCTTATTGCTCCCCGTTGTACCATATCACGGATAAAGTGGTACCTAATATCAATATGTTTGGAGCGGTCATGGAACATTGGATTCTTAGGAAGACGAATCCCACTTTGGTTGTCGCAATAGATCATGGTGGTATCCAACACATGCTCAAACAACTCACTAAAGAGCTTCCTCAACCAAACAACTTCACAAGAGGTCATACTTGCAGTAATGTATTCGGCCTCGACGGTGCTCAAAGCAACCGATTTATGCTTCCTGCTCATCTAGGATATCAAAGCAAAACCTAGTGAGAAGCAACATTTAGATGTGTTCTTACGATCCACCACATTGCCAGCCCAGTCAACATTAGAATAACCATGGAGCCTCAAATTCTCGGCAGTGTATCTCAATCCGTAGGTGATTGTGCCTCGAAGATATCTCAAGAGATTCTTAGCAGCAATCCAATGTATGTGATGAGGCTTGACCATAAATTGACTCATTGTATTCACTGCAAAGCATATGTCCGGACGGGAGTTCACCAAGAACATCAGGGCCCCCACGAGTTGGCGATACTTAGAAGGATTTCCCAAATTGGGCCCAACAACACTTTTGCATAACTTCTTGAAGTTAAGTTTCATCGGAGTAGTCACGGACTTACAATCCACCATCCCAAATCTTTCAAGTGGCTTCACAATGTATTTTCCTTGGGAAAGGAAAATCTCACTTGGCGTTTGCCAAACCTCCAAGCCTAGGAAGTAGTGCATCAATCCTAGATCCTTCATCTCGAATTCGGAAGCCAACTCCCTCTTGCATTGATAAATAAGAGGGTCTGCGCCTGTCAAAAAGAGATCGTCCATATAAAGTACCAAGATGAGAGGTCTGTCATTTTCAACCTTAAAGTAAAGGTTTGAATCAACCTCACTTTTTGTAAATCCTAACTTCATGAGATAGCTGTCGATCCTCTCATACCAAGCCCGAGGAGCTTGCTTCAATCCATAGAGGGTTTTCTTCAACCTGCATACATGTGTCTTTCGATCTAGAACTTCGAACCCCTCGGGTTGTTCTACATAGACTTTCACCTTAAGTGAACCATGCAAGAAGGCGGTCTTGACATCCATTTGATGTAAATTCCATCTTTGAGAGGCAGCAAGGGCAATGATTGAACGGATGGTGGTATATCGGGCAACTGGTGCAAATATCTCATCATAGTCCACACCTTCCTTTTGAGAGAAGCCTCAAGCTACAAACCTGGCCTTGAACTTTTCATCACTTCCATCAGCTCCATGCTTGATTTTGTAGAGCCATTTCAAGGTGACAACAGATTTGTCCTTGGGTCTAGGGACCACATCCCAAACATCATTCTTCATAATTGACTCATACTCTTCATTCGTAGCATCCTTCCAAATTTGGTGCTTCACAGCTTCTTCGAATGTGCAAGGCTCAGTTTGTACAATGGTTCTTATGGCATCTAAGTACCCTTGGTACATATTTGGTTTCTTACTTTCATGAAATGTCCCCCAAGGTGTAATATATCTCTTGGCATCTTCGAGAGTTTCCCTAAGCCATGAGGGTCTCCTTTTTGAGGAGGAGGGCTCATGGGGAGGTGGATCAATGGGATCCATTAGTCCTCCATCATCGTGCATTGACTCATCTTGCGGTTCTCCCTGTTCTCCTGTATTTGCTTCTTTGTCCTTCCTTGGAATAGGAAGGTTCCTAATCTTCCCAAGGGTAGCATCTTCATCGAAGGTGACATCATGACTTATCTCCACTTCTCTTTGACCGGGCACATATATTCTATATGCCTTTGAAGTTTCACTGCAACCCACATGATGCATCCAATTTGCTTCTCTTTTCTTTCGGCACATGAAAATACACAGGGCTACCAAAAATTCTAAAGTGAGAAACTTCAGGTTTCTCACTGGTGAAAACTTCTTCGAGAGTTTTGGAGTCCAATGTTTGATGAGGGCATCTATTTTGAACATACACGATAGTGTTGGCAACTTCTCCCCATAGGAACTTCGGAAGGCTTTGATCATGAAGCATGGCATAGGTGGCTTCTATAATGGAAATATTCTTCTTTTCAACAACACCATTTTTCTGAGGAGTATATGCTGTAGCAGTCTCCTTCTTAATGCCAACTTCTTTAGGATAGTCATTGAACTCATTTGATTCATGTTCGGTTCCATTATCGGTCTTCAATATTTTGATCTTCTTCCTTGTTTGATTTCAACCAAGGCTTTGAAAGAGCGGAACCATGTGAACACTTCGTCCTTCTTCTTCAAAAAATAAATCCAAGTTTTGCGAGAGAAGTCATCCACAAAGATAGCATAATACAAATGTCCTCCCAAAGATGTCACGGGCAACATACCAGATAGATCAGAATGAACCAATTGCAAAATATTGGTAGTCTTGCTATCACTTGAGGGGAATGGTCCCCTTGTATGTTTTCCTTCGTCACATCCCTGAGAAAAACCTTCATGTTCTACTTTAAATTCGGGCATATGTGTCACCATCTTCCTTGCATCAGGTAGGGCTTTATAATGAAGATGAGCAAATATTTGGTGCCATAATTCGGATTGAAGAGATGTGTTGCAAGACATAGCTCCCAATGGATTTCCTCCAACTTGATATAAGCTATCAACCCTGAATCCAAGAGTAAAAGCTTCTTTGAAATTTCTTTTCCAAACACGTACCTTTCCATAGCTGAGATAGATACCAGGTTCTTCTTTAGATTGGGTACATAGAGTACTTCTTGTAAATGAATGGTGTTACCTTGATTCAATTGAAGAGTAGCATTCCCAACTCCTTTCATGGGATAGGTGGCATTGTCTCCAAGAATGATTTCCAAATTTGTATCCTTTTCTATCAGATTTGAAAGAGTTTTCTTATACCCAGTGAAGTGCCTTGAGGCACCACTACCAATCAACCAATTTCCCAAGGTATTTGGAGGAGAGGCAGTAGAGAGGGCAGATATAAGATTAAATTCTTTTTGCTTGTTATCTACAACATTAGATTCATCATATATGGAGTTTCTTGATCTTTTGGGAGGTCGACCATTTCCATGTTGAGTAGCAGGAGCATTCCTTTTTCCTTTGTTGTTGAACCTACCATTCCTTTGATTGTTGTTGCCCTTGAAATTGTT
The DNA here is from genome assembly GCA_000404065.3 of Pinus taeda. NCBI lineage: Eukaryota > Viridiplantae > Streptophyta > Pinopsida > Pinales > Pinaceae > Pinus > Pinus taeda. Next base: position 11,329 of record APFE030605475.1, read on the forward strand.
GTAGTTGTTGTTGTCATCATCCTGAGGTGTATCCCTTCTTTTAGGACACTCCCTAGCATAATGGCCAAACCTGTTGCAAATGAAGCATCTACCACTTCTTCCATCTTTGAATCCTTGCCTTCCTTGGCCTTCCTTCTTTGACCCTGCATTGTTCTTCTTTTTAGCATGAGCGAAGAATGCAGTAGGATCATTCCTATTTGAAGGCATGTCTATCTCCATCATCCTTGTTTCTTCTTAATTACATCTAGTCAACAATTCGTCAAAACCTGAAATCCGGTCATTGTTGAGGATAGTATTGTTGAACACATGCCATTCACGTGGGAGAACTCCAAGGGCAATGAGAGTGAGTTCCCTGTCAGCAATAACTTCTCCAATTGAAAGAAGATCATTTTTGATTTCGGTAATCCTCATGAAGTAGGATTGGGTATCTTCTCCTCTCCCCTTCTTTATGTCCTTCAACTTGTTCTTGAAAGAGGACTTGGTTTGCATTGCTAGCTTTGGACATGCCAACCAACTTTTCATATATCTCCTTAGATGTGTTCGAATCGGAGATGTAAGCAACTAAATGCCTATGAATAGAACCCCTTCTTCTTAGCTTTGACTTCACCTTCCTTGTACTTTGTCTTAGCGACGGTGCATTTGAAGGAGGTTTAGTAGTCTTTCCCTGCACATAGTCCATAGCATTATGCTCTTCCAAAGTCAAATCAAGGGACGTCTTCCATGCATGATAATCACACTTATGATGGATCTTGTGATTAGGTTTGAAGTAAGATGAGGAGGCCATTGAATCTTGTTCTTGTCCAACAAATCTCAGTGATTGCTCTTCTCACTCTTGCTTGGGTTTTGTTTTCACCTTAGCTCTGATTCCATGTTAATTTTAGATAACAATGGTATGTTCTATGCTTTAGAGCAATTTACTTCAATTTTTCTTATAAGCCCAATATCAATTTCTAGATTAACAATCACATTAACATTGTTAGTAAATGCAGATAGAACATAAACAATAAGCAGAAGACAAGCCAAGACAAGACGACACAATATTTGGTGGATGCCAGGGAAAAACCCCAATGTGGGTAAAACCCTTTAATAAAATCTTCTTATTATTCTTCAAAAGTTCAGTAGAGAGAGTACAATATACAAAATTCACTTGCCCAAACACTGTCAAAACAGTCTACTCAAATTGCAGTCAACATGTCGCCCTAATCAGAAAGTCAACGTTGGTCAAACCAACAAAAATTCTTCTCCAAATTAGCTCGGTCAAACATAGTCAACTCGGCCTCGAAAGGTAGTCCAAATCAACCCAAAACAGTCCTGAAAAATATGGTCAAACTTGGTCAACGCATAGTCAGCTCTGGGGTCAAACTTGTTGCAGTCAATGTTGGTCAAACAATGCAAAAAATCTCGGTTTCTATGCCAAAACATACGGCTTGCCCAAACAGAGGTATTCCCACAAAAAACATAATTAAACACTGCCCGGTCAACGCAGGTCAAAGTTGGCTCCAACTCGGTCAACGCAGAGAACCAAAATCTCAGTCAAACTTTCGCACGTGTGGAGAAGAATAGGCTGCCCTGTAATTTGTATGACCCAATTAGATGAAGGGAGAGAAAGATGTGTGAGTGATGAGTGACCAAATGAGGAAAATGACTACTCTATATATACACAATGTTGAGGGTGAAGAGACACGTCAGTTGGGTTCTATGAGCCTACATTTGACTTCTGACTGACCTTGACAATTTGCCCATAGAAGAAATAAATTCATAATTCCATTTGTACTTGTTAGAATGAGATGATATTTAGATCAACCCTACACCTCTCGGAAAGAGGAATCCAATAAAAATACCATCCCCATCATACGAGCTGTCAAAGGTGGAGTTTGGCCCTAGTTGCCAATTTTAACATTATCACATCAACAAGCATCTTCACCAAGTTGAAGATTGTGTACCTGCACAACTTAGATAGCAAGTACAACCAAATCTATAGAAGCATGATGCTAGCCATATCAGAATCACGGAAGCATTTCAACTTTATACATATCAAATACCCAAACTCAATTACAAACAAGAGACATATTCTTCAACATCTTGCTAGGGACTTTGTCATAAACCCTAGACTACTTCATAACACCTTTTATTCCATCTAGGGTTTCAATGTTTCTTTCAAAGGTATGACTACCTTACTGCAACATATACCAAACCCTAGAAACAATTCAAACAAATAGCAAGCATCCAACACCCGTTCAAAATTCATATGTTAGACTTCTCACTAGGGTTTCATACAAGTCCTAGACTTTATACAAAAGAATCAATCGGAGTCAATCACAACTTAGTCATTAACATGACCAACTTCCACTAGGGTTAGTTGCAAACCCCAGATTTCCGATCAACCATCAAATCCAACCAAAACTCAGATTTCAACAATCTTACACAAATCTCAAATTATCATATTGTTATCATTCACCAAAGGTTTTACTTCGACTAAGGTTTAACTCTAAAACCCTAGAATTTCATTTTCACAATCTCAACAATCATTAAATAAATAGATCTCATATTGTTATATCACACCTAGTAGACAATTTAAATACTACTAGGGTTTAGCTACAAACCCTAGATTTCCACATATCATCATCCTAGAAGCTCAGACAAGGACTCCCACTAAGTCCTGAGACTTATGACCGTCAATAACTAGGTCAACACACATATCTAGGAATTCATAATCATTCATAAGCATATCATATGTCCAACAACATTAATACATCATACCTAGACCAAGCTAGGGTTTCAACCAAAAAGACATTTTGGTATATGCCTAGATTTCATCATCATGCAAATACATTTCACATAATGTGTTAGTCAACTTTACAGAAAATAAGAGTTAGACTTTAAACTAGATTAGACTAGGGTTTGATCAGACAAACACACACATACCAAGGAAAACATTTCTAAGACAATATAAGGGTCTTGCTCACACATTCCACCAAACCCTAATGAGCTAGGGTTTCAATGTAGAGACATAGCAAACCCAATGTTACCAAAACTTCAAAGGTTCGAGATTTTGGACCTTATCATTCAACTCTAACAAGTTAGGTTTTCCTGATCATACCAAAATCCTAAACATGACATCACTAATACTTCAAATAGCATTTCACAATATCCCTAAGCAACTTAGGGTTTTAGACATTCACATTTGCATACCCTTCAGTTAGGGTTTTCCATAACTTGTCTAGGGTTCTACAAAATCAGTTAAGAATATGAGTGGGGTGGGTAGATTTATCAAGTGATGAGTCTCCCAAAGCAAGAATCACTATGATTCAATATAGCTAGACATAACAATGTTAGTAATAGATTATCAAATGAATAATCCTTTCAATCAATGTATTTAAAGCATACCTTTGTTCTTTGACCAACCTTGTCTTGAGAGATCCTCTTTCATACTCCTTGCATATGTTTTTCCTAATCAAGACAATAGAGGGAGAATGGTGATTAGCATTAATATGATCAAAACTTGAATAAGTATATGAAACCAAAAACTGAAAGGGCATGAAATACTTATCTTTGGGAGTTGTTGGGGGCTCCCTCCAAACTTGAGGGATACCTACAAACTTATAAAAACAATAAAAATGTCTTTTCCAAAAATATGTTAAAACCTATAAATTCTAAAACATATAAAACAAGATATATAAAGCTGCAAGCAAAGGATTTAGTAATGTATGTCCCTAATATTAGATTCTTCGGGCTTGACATTCTTTGAGTCTCCTTAAGCAAAGTGGGCTTGATCCCTTCCTCTTTTCTTATTCTTTGGATTGTTAGGACAATCACTCTTGTAGTGACCCTTCTTATGACATTGATAGCATCTATCTTGGACATGTCAACTTTTCTTCCTTGGTCCCTTCGATCTCTTTCCTTTATGTTGAGCAATGTCAACGTTTGATACTCCTTTAGGATTGGTAACCATTGAGATCCTTAGTTCTTCTTGACTGCAAGCGGTCCATAATTCTTCAAAGGTGGGAGCTACCTTCTAACTGTTGAGACCTGTAGCAAATGCACCCCAAGAGGGTGGCAATCCTAATAGAACAGTGATCACGAGTTCTTTGTCTGGAACAATTTCATCAATAGCCAAGAGATCATCCTTGAGTTTAGCTATCTTCACAAAGAAGGTTGCCACAATGTCTTCTTTAGTCATCTTCGTGGTCCTTAATAGTAAATAACTACGACAAGGCTTCATACATTTCCTAAGCATGATCGATGTTAGCTATGAATGGGACAAGATTGTCCTTTATTCCTTCTACTATCAGAGTCATGGACACCAATTCGAATTCCCTATATTTCAGTTTGTTGGCATCACTGGATTCCTCTGTAGGCTTCTTTACTTTTCCTCTTACCAAGTCCAATACCTTGTTCTTTTCAAGGATTAGGTCAATCCTCTTCTTCTAGGACCTGAAGTTAGAGGCTCCTTCAAGTTTGGTCTCTCCCTTGGTTGTGTTAGACATCTTCCTTGAATATAGTAGACTTCCCTAAGATAGTCCTTTTGAATGGTTCCTTCATCAAGTGCTTGAGACTGCCTTTTACTTCCTTCTTCACCAAAGCTCTAATTCCATGTTAGAAAATCAGAAAGTCTGAAATTTTTTCTTATTCTTGATAATTATTTGTGATGTTTCTTGTTATTACGATTCTTTATATCTTCTTCCTTTTAGTTCATCAAGCAATTACCAAAGCAACAACACATAAAACAATAGACACCAGATGTAGGCATAGTGCCAGGGTAAAACCCCCCTCGAGGGGAAAACCCAGTTAAGAAATTCTTCCTTTCAATAGTATTCTTTGGGACTCTTCACCTTAGACCAAGACAAGAGCTACCCTCCTCACCAAGTCAGCCTCCCTGAATTTCGACCTTTTTCCAGCAACTTCGACTAGGCAGCAGCTTCCGGCAGTAGACAAACTTGGAAGACTCCGATCTCCCAATCAAGAGCACGAAACAGAGAAAGAGAAACACCAAAATTTCGATTTTCCTTCTCTCCTTAGACTTCCCCAAACTCGCATTCACTTTGGCTTCCCAACAACAAACTTCACACCTTTTTCCAGCTACAAGAGAACTTCACACTTCTTCCTAGCTACAAGAGAATTTCGCATTTCTTCCCAGCTACAAGAGAATTTCGCACTTCTTCCCAGCTAGAAGAGAATTTCACATTTCTTCCCAGCTACAAGAGAATTCGAACTTGTGTGTGAGAATGATGCTCCAAATGAATTTGATGAGCTTGCTTTTATAGGCTCCATGTGAGGTCGAATAGGGACCTTAGGCCGACTTGATCTTCTTCTAGGCCAACATGGTGTGGAGGTTACATAAATCATATTTGACTCAATGCTTAACCTTTTTACATGATTCAAAAGCCCAAGAAGGGTCTCTTCAAAAGTACAATGACTCTATTGAGTCAGAATAAATCCTAGAAGTTCTCAATGGGGACTTTGACTTAAAACAAGGTGACCCAAGCATGAAACCCATGTTTTAATAAGTCAATAATAATAATAAAAATTCTTTTCTTTATTCTTTTGACAAGTACATTACATAATGACTCAAGTACATAAATGAAGACCGAACATAGTTACATGTTCCAACAGTTGGGGTAGTAGTGCCAAATTCAAAGTTGGTGAGAATTGCCTTAATTGCTTCTCAAAACAGTGGGACTATTTTGTTCGAGGGATTATGGCAGGGGAAAATCTTCCTGACTGCTAGATATTATGGGATGACTTTACTCAGGAGGAGATAAGGACATGTTCCATGCATGTAGGCAAACATAACAGTGAGGAAGAAGAGAACCTTGCTCTTGCAGGCAAAGGGTAAGGGAAAGACAAAGAAAGGCTGCAGTGGTAGAGCTACCTCTAAGGGAGAGAAGAAGAAGAAGGACATGAGCAAATTGAAATGCTTTTTTTGTCATTAGCCAAGGCATTATGCCAACGAGTGTCCAAACAAGAAGAAGAAGGACAAGGGGGAAGGACGAGGGGAAGTCACAGGGAGTAGCTTCAGTAGTTGATGATTTTGTAGATTGGTTCGAGAATGAGTTCTCGTTGATAGCCTACCTTTCTAGCTCTGTCACCACAAGTAGTTGGTATATAGATAGTGGTGCTTCATGTCATATGTCTGGAGCACGAGAGTACTTCACCAGTCTGATAGAAAAGGATCTATACTTCCACATTGAACTTGGCAATAATGCCAACTACAAAGTAGCATATGTTGGGACAGTCACGTTCAAGAGGGAGTCTGGAAAACCATTGATGATGAAACATGTGTTGTATGTGCCGGGGTTGAAAAAGAAGAACCTCATCTCAGTGTTAGCATTGGATGACAGAGGTTATTTTATTACTTTCTAGGATGGAAAGGTATATCTTCACCCTAAGGCAACTAGCTTCAAAGTAGCAAGGGTGATTGGAGTTAGAAAGGGAAAGCTATATAGTTTACAGTTTGAGACAGCCCAAGCATTGGTACATAGTAACACAGACTTTGTGAGCTTTGACATAGGAGGATGACACACTTGCATCATGGGGCACTGAAGGTGCTGAGGGAGATTTCCACAAGCCTTTTAGAGTTCAACATAGATCAGTAGGAAGTATGCAAGGGATGTGTGCTTGGGAAATACACCAAGACAATTTTTCCAAGTAGTGACAGCAGGTCCAAGGGAATCTTGAATCTAGTACATTCAGACGTGTTTGGTCCTATGTTAGCTACATCTTTGATAGGGTATAACTATTTTGTTACATTCATTGATGATTTTTCTCAGAAGACTTGAATCTACTTCACAAAGACCAAGGATGAGGTCTTCAGTTGGCTTCACGAGTTTAAGGCTCTTGTGGAGAACCAGACAGGAAGGAAAATCCAAGTGTTGAAGTTTTACAATGGAGACAAGTACACCTTCAATGACTTCAAGGACTTTTGTGTAGATGCAGGGATAAAGAGAGAGCTGACAGTTCCCTACAACCCTCAATAGAATGGGGTTGCAGAAAGGAAAAACAAGGCCATTGTCAGGGCTGCAAAGGCCATGTTGCATGACCAGGATCTACCGATGTTCTTGTGGGCAAAGGCTTGCAATATTGTAGTCTATGTGCAGAATAAGAGTCCACACAAAGTGTTGGGGAGGATGACTCCTGAGGAGGCTTTTACTAGCAAATAGCCTAAGGTTGGGCACTCCTTTTGGCTGCCTAACATATTCCCATGTCCCTTCTGAGAAGAGGACAAGGCTTGAACCTACAACAGAGAAACGAATCTTTGTTAAGTACATTAACTTCAAAGGCTTACTGGATTTACATTCCAACATTGAGGAGGACAATGGTCAGACGAGATGCAAAGTTTGAAGAAGAAAAAGCCTTTAGGAAGTCTCACAACATAGATTTAGTAGTATCATAGGATTAGGAGCAAGTAGCTCTAAAGGTTGAGCAGGTACAGGTTATAGGTTCAGGTACTGGTTGCTGAGAAATCTATGGCACCTAGATTAGGGTGATTTCTCTTTACTTTGATAATTGCTTGTGATGTTCTTTATTTCAACTTGTAGTATTTATTAGTGTAGCACCACCTGCGTAAGATCTGCGAGTACCCGTGGGTCTTGGTGGGTTCTATAGCGAGTCGGGTCACTCGCATAGAACTTGCGCTTAAGACCCAGACTTGGCGAGTATCTCATTAAACCCGTCTACCCGTATAAGACTCGTGGGTTTGGCATAAGACCCACACGGACCCTTATAAGACCCGTCGACCCTAAGATTGCAATTTTTTTATTTTTATTTTACTTTTATTTTTCTTTTTTTTTGGACATGAGGTGGAGGGAAAGGGAAATTGGAGGCAACAAAATGCTTTATAAGCACTTCTCTCCTTTCCATTTGTCATTCACTTGTCATTTGAGTGTTTGGCCCATTTTTGAATGTTGATTGACTCCATTGCACAGTGACAGAGCTCTTGGAGGAGGCTAAAGGAGGCTTCATCAGATCAAACCCGGGTTTAGGTAGGCTTCATGAACCTTGTTTGAATGTTTTCCATGTAAATTTTTTGTATTCATTTTTTTTGGGTTTTAATTCTTTTTTAATTTGCAACTTTTTTTGGGTTTGTGGTTGAGTTTTTCAGCGACACGGGGCCTGCGAGTTGAGTAAATTAAAAAAAGATTAAAACCAAACAAAATTTAAAAAACAAAAAAAGTATTATTTAAATTTTAAAAATTATTTTTTTTCTTCCAGATTTTGTCACCATGCCACCAAAGTGTTCTCGAAAGTCTTGTGATCTAGCATGGGCACATGGTCAATGAATCATTATCGGTAATGACCACCATGTCAAGTGCAATTATTGCAATGCCACAATGCATGCAGGGATAAACAGGCTAAAAATACTACCTAGCTAGAATTCTCGGGAATGGTGTGGGGTGTTGTCAAAATTGCTGTGATGAAGTCACTACTGAAATGGTAGCTGCTTTGGAAGCCATTAAAGAAGAAAGTTCTAAGAGGGCAAAAAGGAAGGATGAGATTGTTGGGATAGGTAGATCTTCATCTCAGAGTGAAACACAGATTCAAAGTCCAGGTATTGGTAACTCCTTTTCAAGTGTTGTGGCAAACATGAGTATAATCTCTTCTTTCTTCAGTCCTCGTACAACTCCAGGATCTCAACCAACCTTGGATAGTTTTAATGAAAAGAAGAGGAAGGAGGCAAATATGGAAGCGAGGAGGTTTTGGTACCATAACAATCCTTCATTCAACTATGCAAAGTCTTATTTTTATCAGCCCATGGTGGATGCCATTGCAAGTGCTGGCCATGGATACAAAGCCCCATATTATAATGCACTTAGGGGGAAAGAGCTAGAAGAGGAGCTTGAGTGTGTCAAGGAACAATTAGAGAGCAATAAAAGCTCATGGAAATTTACAGGTTGTACAATTATGTCTATTGGGTGGACAGGTTGTACAATTATGTCTATTGGGTGGACAGATCAGAGGGGTAGAACAATAAGAAATTTTGTTGTAGCTTGCCTTGAAGGAAACATGTTCCTAAAATCCATTGATGCATCTGCACATGTAAAAGATGCACATTTGATTTTTACTTTGTTGGCTGATGTGGTGGAGGAAGTTGGGGTTGCAAATGTTATCCAAGTGTAACACCCTCCTCCCACATCTACCTAAGCAACCGGCCAACCGGGTTAAACATGTGATGAGAGGCCACTATGATATGATTCGACCTCCCAAGTCACATTAAGGAAGTGGAACCAACAGAAACACACCATACAGAAATTCAACATCAGCTTTAGGACCCTCAGGAACCAATCCAACACTTCAAACAGCTTGTTCTTGTGTCCCACTGAACTTTTGGACAACTTAAGCCTTAGTCGCTCTCATGCTATATGCATGACAACGTCCAAAAACCCAAATTCGCTCTCATAGGATTGCTTGCCAGTGTTGAAAGACTAAATTTGTTAGTGCTATGCCAGTGTCCCCAGGATTTGAGCCACTTTTTCACGCCCAGAGCCCAGGTCACTGCCCAAAATTTCATGACAACTTCAAAACAGTAAAATAACATGGAAATGACAGTACTAAAGCAAATGCTTAAATGAAACTTGGACTGGACCCCTACTAGCCATGACAGACATTTCGTCAAACATATCACAAATATGTAATCTACAGGTGTACATAACAGTTCTGAGCATAGGGGTCTCATACTTAGCTCAGGATCGCTAAGAGCCATTGATGTGTCAACAAATCAACTGCCATTTCATCCATTAGGTCATAGATACATTGATCAGTCAATTACAAGTAAAAACATAACTAGCATAATAGCAACAAAAATACTAATGAAAGTACAACCATATAGACCACATATAATCCATCAAAATACTCATAGAAATACAAGGATAAATAACCGTTCATTAATGATGCAAAATCCAAACTCGGGATGGGACTTCCACGTTCCACCCAACCGTAGAATGGTTGAGCTAGATATCTCGTCAGCTATTCACCGCCATGCCATATTCCAAGCATGAATGTGGGATCTCATAGAACACATTAATCATCTCATAGAACACATCAATCAAAATTCATCCAAGGCTTCCAGAGGCCATCGACCTCAACCTATCAAATAGTTATTCCACCTCACAGTTGGACATCACTAAACCATCATCAGATTGGTCTCTATCCAAGCCTTCCAGGGCTCCAGAGCATTTGTCCAACCAAGGCTCTAGGACTAGTAAATCAACCCACAACTTTTACCGGGCTCTAGAGCGTTTGTTCAACCAAGGCTCCAAGATTAGTAACTCAAGCCACCAGGGGCACCAGAGCGTTTGTCCAACCAAGGCTACGAGACTAGTAACTCAACCCAAGCTAAGGAAACATGAGAACCAATCAAAAACACAACAATGAAAATAAACCCACAACCACCATGGCTATCTAGGAAATGGCAAGGCTAGGCAATCCATTGTCAATCCAGGCAATCCTCCATGCCAATGACAGATCACACCCAACAAACCACATGCATATGCCATGCATGCCGAAACTAGTGTAGGAAACATACATGAAACTTGGTACCTACAAGCAAATCTAATGTAGTTGCTGATCCCGATGCCACCTTGCGCTTTCCTGCTCTTCCTTTGCCTTCTTGCTTCAAGAATCCAAGTATGCCACATCCACCAAGAGTGCTCCAAGAAAACTCTAAGTCTCCAAGAGTATGAGAGAGAGAGAGAGAATAATGAGAGAGCTCCAACACTAAATTGACAAAAGGTTACCAACTGATCCTCAAAAGCCCTTTTATGAATGAGGCCTCTGTTTTCTCCATTTTCCATTATTTTCCTTCAATTTCTTCCTCATCTGCACCGTGTGACCTTTCACCTCCTTTTTTTCCTAATTTCCATTATTTTCATAAATAAATGTGCTAAAAATGCCTTTTTTTCTTTCCAAAGCCAACTTTGACCGTGTCATCGCTATCCGACCTATGACCACCATGCGACCTACCGTCATATGCCCCATTAATTCTGTCCTCCTGCGCATGGCTGATCCGAAGTGGTCCCTGTAGCTGCAAATCTGACAAGCTATGAAGTATGATTGCATTTACCTCTGCTAGCTTTTCCTGTGCCTATATGATTTTGTTATTATTTGCCTTACAACTCCTTATCTCTTCCTTTAAGCTTCTCAGTGTAACTGCCAAATCGGAAGAGTTCCCAACACCATACTGCTCTTCGGATTCATAGGGAGAGTCTTTGTAGTCAATCATCTTGCTAGCCATTTGATATTTCTTCCTGCAAGGTATATCATGTTAGCTAAATCAAATCACAATAAACCAACGTACTTTAGCATAGCTCGGGGAGGACACCTTGTCTGCAAGATCAACAAATCAGCGTGATACATGTATAACATAATCATGACAATATATAGAAACATAAAACATAAGCATATGGCCATGCAACCATCATTTTAGCTAGGGTCTAGACATCAATGCATGACCTCAACAACAACACATACTACGACCTCATGCATGACAACAACCATTACATCACTATACACTTGACCACAAGCAAACATGAACATGCATAAGCAATACATAACCACACATACCATGACCTTATTCATGACGACATAAACCGTACCACTGTATGTAGACAATGCACAACCACAATGTAGACAATACACTAGCCTACATGTGGGTAGCACTCAAGCGCAATATAGACCATACACACATAAACACATACAATCAAACATGAATAAACGATACTTGAACCAAACCTATAAGAATGATACATGCAACCAAGCATACATGAATGTAACCAAACATACAAGAATGTTACCAAGCATACTACAACGATACATGTAAGCGACATAAGTCGACGACTTGACATGTAACCAGTCATACACTCACGACGCTGCATTCCACAATAACAACTTCAAGTTTCACATAACGACATCACTACAACCATGAACAACATCATGCAAATGCAACAAGCACATGGAATGCAAGTGTGAGAGACACACATGCAATTGACATGCATGCATGACCAACACATAGCCCATCCAGTTTGAGGGGTGAACCATGCTCTCATAGCACTCTGTAACACCCTCCTCCTATCGGTCAACCGTGGTAAACATGCGATGAGAGGCCACTACCAAATTTCCATGCCTAGGAAGTAGTGCATCAATCTAGGTCCTTCATTTCAAATTTGGAAGCCAACTCCCTCTTGCATTGATAAATAAGAGGGTCTGCACCTGTCAAAAAGAGATCGTCCACATAAAGTATCAAGATGAGAGGTCTATCATTTTCAACCTTGAAATAAAGGTTTGGATCAGCTTCACTTCTTGTAAAACCCAGCTTCATCAGATAGTTGTCAATCCTCCCATACCAAGCCTGAGGAGCTTGCTTCAACCCATAGAGGGCTTTCTTCAACCTGCATACATGTGTTCCCTGATCTTGAATTTTGAACCCCTCGGGTTGTTCTACATAGACTTCCTCCTTACGTGAACCATGCAAGAAGGCGGTCTTGACATCCATTTGATGTAGATTCCATCTTTGTGAGGCAACAAGGGCAATGATCGAACGAAAGGTGGTGTATTGGGAAACTGGTGCAAATATCTCATCGTAGTCCACACTTTCCTTTTGAGAGAGGCCTCGAGCAACAACCCTGACCTAGAACTTTTCAACACTTCCATCAACTCCATGCTTGATCTTGGAGAGCCATTTCAAGGTGACAACAGATTTGTCCTTGGGTCTAGGAACCACATCCCATACATCTTTCTACATAATCAACCCATACTCTTCATTCATAGCATCCTTCCAAACTTGGTGCTTCACAGCTTCTTCGAATGTTGCTAAGTTTGAACAATGGTGCTCATGGCAGCTAAGTACCCTTGGTACCTATTCGGCTTCTTACTTTCACGAAATGCCCCCCTTGGTGCAATATGTCTCTCGGCATCTTCGAGAGTTTCCCTAAGCCATGAGGGTCTCCTTCTTGAGGAGGAGAGCACATGAGGAGGTGGATCAATGGGATCCATTGGTCCTTCAACATCGGGCATCGACTCATCTTGTGGTTCTCCCTGGTTTCCTGTATCTGCTTCTTTGTCCTTCCTTGGAATAGGAAGGTTACTAATCTTCCCAAGGGCAGCATCTTCATCTAAGGTGACATCATGACTTATTTCCTCTTCTCTTTAACCAGGCACATAGATTCTATATGTCTTAGAAGTTTCACTATAGCCCACAAATGTTCCTTTCTTCCTAGATGCAGCCAATTTGCTTCTCTTTTCTTTCGGCACATGAAAATACACTGGGCTACCAAAATTTGTAAAGTGAGAAACATCAAGTTTCTTACCGGTGAAAACTTCTTCGGGAGTTTTGGAGTTCAATGCTTGATGAGGGCATCTATTTTGAACATACATAGCAGTGTTGGCAGCTTCTGCCCCTAGGAACTTCGGAAGGCTTTGATCATGAAGCATGGCAAGAGTGGCTTCTATAATAGAACGATTCTTCCTTTCAACAACACCATTTTTCTCAGGACTATATGCGGTAGTAGTCTCCCTCTTAATGCCAACTTCTCTACAATAGTTGTTGAACTCATTTGATTCATATTCGGTTCCATTATCGGTCCTCAATATTTTGATCTTCTTCCATGTTTGATTTTCGACCAAGGCTTTGAAAGAGTGGAACCATGTGAACACTTCTTCCTTCTTTTTCAAGAAATAAATCCAAGTTTTGCGAGAGAAGTCAACCACAAAGATAGCATAATATAAATATCTTCCTAAAGATGTCACGGGCAACATACCAGATATATTAGAATGAACCAATTCCAAAATGTCGGTAGTCTTGCTATCACTTGAGGGGAATGGTCCCCTTGTATGTTTTCCTTCGGCACATCCCTGACAAACACATTCATGTTCTACTTTAAATTTGGGCATACCTGTCACCATCTTCCTTGCATCGGTTAGGTATTTATAATGAAGATGAGCAAATTTTCGGTGTCATAATTCGGATTGAAGAGATGTGTCGCAAGACTTCCTCCAACTTGATATAGGCTGTCAACCCTGAATCCAAGAGTGAATGCTTCTTTGAAATTTCTTTTCCAAACATGTACCTTTCCATCAATGAATGCCACCTTGAATCCTTTGTCCTCCATCGCTGAGATAGATACCAGGTTCTTCTTTAGATTGGATACATATAGTACATCTTGGAGATGAATGATGTTACCTTGATTCAATTGAAGAGTAACATTCCCAGTCCCTTTCATGGGATAAGTGGCGTTGTCTCCAAGAATGATTTCCAAATTTGTATCCTTTTCTATCAAATTTTAAAGAACTTCCTTATATTCAGTAAAGTGCCTTGAGGCACCACTCTCAATTAACCAATTATCCAAGGTATCTGACAGAGAGGCAGTAGAGAGGGCAGATATAAGATAAAATTCTTTTTGCTTATTATCTACAACACTAGATTCGTCATACCTAGAGTTTCTTGATCTTTTGGGAGGCTGGCCATTTCCATATTGAGTAGCGGGAGCATTCCTTTTTCCTTTGTTGTTGAACCTGCCATTCCTTTGATTGTTGTTGACCCTGAGATTGTTGTGATTGTTGTTGTCATCATCTCGAGGTGTATCCCCTCTATTAGGACACTCCCTAACATAGTGGCTAGACTTGTTACAAATGAAGCTTCTTCCCTTCCTTCCATCTTTGAATCCCGGTCTTCCTTGACATTGCTTCTTTGAACCTGCATTGTTCTTCTTTTTAGCATGAGCGGAGAATGCAGTAGGATCATTCCTATTTGAAGGCATGTCTCTCTCCATCATCCTTGTTTCTTCTTGAGTACATCTAGTCAACAACTCATCAAAACCTAGAATCCTGTCATTGTTGAGGATAGTAGTGTTGAACACATGCCATTCATGAGGGAGATCTCCAAGGGCAATGAGAGTGAGCTCCCTATCAGCGATAACTTCTCCAATTGAAAGAAGACCATTTTTGATCTCGGTAATCCTCATGAAGTGGGATTGGATATCTTCACCTCTTGCCTTCTTTTTGTCCTTCAACTTTTTTTTGAGAAGGAGGATCTGGTTTGCATTGCTAACTTTGAACACGCCAACCAACTTGTCATACTTCTCCTTAGATGTGTTCAAATCAGAGATGTATGCAACCAAATGCTTTTTAATAGAATCCCTGAGGATCTTCTTAACTTTGACTTCACCTTTCTTGTACTTTGTCTTAGCGGCAACCGGTGCATTTGAAGGAGGTTCAATAATCTTTCCTTGCCCATAGTCCATAACATCCTGCTCTTCGAAAATTCAATCAAGAGACATCTTCCATGCATGATAATCAGACTTATCATTGAGCTTGTCATCAAGCTTGAAATTTTGAAGTAAGACGCGGAGGCCATTGAATCTTGTCCTTGCCCAACAAATCTCAGTGATTGCTCTTTTTCACTCTTTCTTGGGCTTTTTCTTCACCTTAGCTCCGATACCATGTTAATTTTAGATAACAATGGTATGTTCTATGTTTTAGAGCAATTTACTTCAATTTTTCTTATTAGCCCTAATATCAATTTCCAGATTAGCAATCACATCAACATTGATAGTAAATGCAGATAGAACATAAATAATAAGTAGAGGACAAGCCAAGACAAGAGGACACAGTATTTGGCGGATGCTAGGGAAAAACCCTTTGATCAAATATTCTTATTATTCTTCAAAAGTTCAATAGAGAGAGTACAATATACAAAATTCACTTGCCCAAACACTGTCAAAATAGTCCAGTCAGACTGCGGTCAACAGGATGCCCTAACCAGAAAGTTAACACTGGTCAAACCAACAAAAATTGTCCTCCAATTCAGCTCGGTCAAACCGAATCAAATCGGCCTTCAGGGACAGTTCAAATCAGCCCAAAATAGTCCAGAAATTCTTAGTCAAAGTTGATCAACGTTGCGGTCAAACTTGCTGCAATCAACGTTGGTGAAACAACCCAAAAAATCTTAGTTTCTGTGCCAAAATATGCGGCCTGTACAAATAGAGATATTCCCACAAAAAATGTAGTCAAACGAAGTCAAACACTGGCTGGTCAACGCTGGTCAAAGCTGGCTGCAACTCGGTCAACGCAGAGAACAAAAATATCCAGTCAACTCTTCGCACGTGTGGAGAAGAACAGGATCCCTGAAATTTGTATGACCCAATCAGATGAAGAGAGAGAAAGATGTGTGAGTGATAAGTGACCAAATGAGGAAAATGACTCCTCTATTTATACACATTGTTGAGGGTGAAGAGACACGTTTGTTGGGCTTCACGAGCCTACATTAGACTACTGAGCGACCTTGACAATTTGTCCATAGAAGAAATTAATTCATAATTCCATTTGTGCTTGTCAAAATGAGATGATCTTTAGATCAATCCTACAACTCTCGGAAAGAGGAATCCAATAAAAATATCATCTCCATCATTTGAGCTGTCGAAGGTGGAGTTTGGCCCTGTTTGCCAAATTTAACTGACCCTGAAACTAAGAATATGCGCCCCTTGTAGTATATAACCTCCTCCATCACCTATAGCGCTCATCCGCATAACTTCCCTCCAAGGTCTCGCATGCTCGATGATCCTTGGAGTACTCTACTAATAGCTGTGCGTTCTAATCATGGCAAATGCCCATGAGTGAATGTCTGGCAAGTCTCCTGGATAGTGCATCTGCCACCACATTGTGCTTTCCCCGCACATGCTCAATATCAAAATCATAGGCCTGCACCTTGTTGACCCATCTCTGCTGTCAATCATTGAGGCCTTGTTGCCCCATGAAGTGGCGAAGACTGCTGTGATCCGTCTTCACCCGAAACCAGTGGCCCACCAAGTACTGTCTAAACTTGGCCTATGCATGCATTATGGCCAACATCTCCTTGTTGTATATGGAATACGACCTCTCATGTGGTAGGAGCTTCCGGCTCTCAAAAGCAATGGGGTGCCTTCCTTGGGACAACATTACCCCAATCTCCTCACCCGATGCATTGCACTCCAATGTGAAAGGCTATGTGAAATTTGGGAGTGCTAATATTGGGCAACAACTCATCACCTCCTTGAGGCAATCGAATGTTGCTTGAGCTCCATCTTTCCATGTAAAAGCCCCCTTCTTAGTAAAGATCAGTAAGGGGTGCTGTTGACTGTGAGAAGCCCTTAATGAACTTTCGATAATAAGTACTAATGCCCAAGAATCCTCTCAGCGCTGTCACATCTCTAGGCTTTGGCCAATCTCGAATGGCCCTGATCTTCTCCTCGTGCACCTTGACGCCATCTGTGCTTATGATGTTGCCCCAAATAGAGCATCTGTCAGCCCAAATTCACACTTGGACATCATGGCGTAGAAGTTTACTCCTCCAAGATACGCAACCCTGTTTCTAGATGTTGTAAGTGCTCCTCCCACGTCCCGCTGTAGATCAAGATGTCATCAAGGAACACTAGTACAAATCTCCTCAACTAACCTCTGAACACATGGTTCATGCATGACTGAAAGGTAGCAGGTGCGTTGGTCAACCCAAGGCATGACCAAAAACTCGAAATGCCCATAATGACACCTGAAGGCTCTCTTCGGAATATCTTGCTCCCTCACCTGAATCTGATAATACCTTGACCACAAATCTATCTTAGAGAAGTACTTGGCTCCTCTAAGTGTTCGTCCATCAACTCATCAATACGTGGAATGGGATATCGGTTCTTCAGTCTCTTCTTGTTGAGGGCCCTATAGTCAATGCACATGTGGAGAGTCCCATCCTTCTTCTTCACCAGCATGACAGAAGAAGCAAGTGGACTCGAACTCGGTCTGGTGTGGCCCAATGGCAATAGCTCCTTGATGGACCTCTCAATCTCATCCTTATAGGCTTTGGGATGCCTATAGGGTGTAGTAATGACTTCTTGCACACTAGGCTCCAGCTCTATAGTGTGTTAAAACTTTTGTCAAGTGGTTGTCCTGGTGGTATGTCTCCAAAAGCTACCGGGTATCTATCCAGTATTGCCTGTATATCTGGATGTGGTGTCTTGGACTTTCCCCTAGCCTCTGAAATCCTCATCTCTGCTACCCACACTATGTCCCCATGCCTCAAATCGGTCTCCATCCTAGGGGCGAAACTGTTTGTGGAGGATACGAATGCATGCCCCGAAGAACCACCTGCTTACCATCGGGCCCAGTAAACTCTATCACTAGCTGCCTCCAAGCGGTGGTAACTTGGCCAAGGGAATACAACCATTGGACACCCATCACCACATTGGTGTCCGGTACGTCCACCACGAAGAAGTGGTTTGTCATCGAATAGTTTCCCATGGTCACTGTCAGAGCCGGAACATATCAAGTGCACTGCATAGTTCTGTCTCCTGGCACTAGAATTGAAAACCCCTCAAACTCTGCAGTGGTGATGCCCCTCCTTTGGACTATTTGAGCATCAATAAAATTGTGGGTGGCCCCACTGTCTACTAAAATTGAGACATGCTGCCCCTGCATTGTGCCTCTGATCCTCATGGTCAAAAATTTGGGAACCCCGCACAAAGAAGCTAGGACTCCCCCAGCTGGTGCAAAAGGTGCTCCCCCATTTGGTGGTGGCGGTGGTGGTCCCCTCTCTACTGGATCCTCATTGTCTCCCCCACCAAGCTCCAACTCCACCTCATCCTCCTGATCGCTGTTCGAGAAGACCTTGATGTAATGGGCCTTGCCTGCTGTGCACCGATGGCCTGGTTCCTGTGGCTCTCGGCATGTAAAACACAACTTCCTCCTCCTGATGTCTCTCTTGGTCTCATCGTCCAACTGTCCCCACCCTTGGGCTGCTCTCTGTGCTGGGGGTGCTCTACTGTCACTTCCCTTCTGAGGGTAGGGAGTGCGTGGAGGAAAGGGTGCCCGGGTCTTGGGGATGACCCCCTGCAAATCTTTGTTACGAGTCACTGCCCCTACTATAGTAGATGATCTACATGACTTCACCAGTCCCTACAGTGGCTCTGTCAACTCCACAAATGTGTATACTCTCCTAGCATCTAACAAAGCTGGCACCATGACTGAGACCCTCAAGAACTCTGAAATATAATGCTCGGGATGTCTTGTTTGCCTGAGTTGGGTCAACTCCCTAAAGTGAGCCTCCAGTTCCCTTAGATCAAAACACTCCACCACTCTCTGTGTGAAGTCCTCATAGGAGGTCACGTTGGCATGCCCCAGAGTGGACAAGTGATGAAACCACCAATTGTGTGCCTCCCCCTCCAAATGCAATGTGGCCATTTTAATGACCTCTACCTCCGTCATCATGTTGAGCTAGAAATGTGTCCAGCTTCTCCACCCAAGCACGTGGTGTGCACTTGGTAGTGCCATCGTAGGTGGGAAAAATACATCTTCCCAATGGTGCGTTGCGACTCATAGTTCTGCGTACCATGGGATCCATAGCGCTTCCCCTTCTCATTCTGTTTGAGCTGGCAAAAGTCTTTGAAAGATAGTGCCTCTATGAAGTTCGCTCCCATGGATTGCCACTCCCTGAAATGCTCCCCCATAGATGATTGATCCTCAACTTCTCCTGGTTCACCTTGTGCTAAAGGTAAGAAAGAAGCTAGAGTGGCTCAAGTTGGCCCACTCGATCATGGAGGCTGCGCAGTGGGTGAAAGATGATCAAGCTGTTGAGAGGTCCTGAAGTCTCTCCAAATAGAAACTCCCGGTGAGTGCTCTGCTCCCGGTTCTACATTCTAATCTCATCCAACATCTCCTTCTGCCCCTTTGCCAAATCGCTTAGAGCCTTCAAGAGAATGCCAAAGGCAGTCTCTTCTCTGCTCTTGGGCTCTCCCATGTCTTCTGCTACCACTGCCTTCCCACAATCTTCTGTGTCTGGAGTGATCTCCAACTCTCTCTCCCTATTCCGGTTCCTTTGCCTCTTGTAAGTAATATTCTGTCGGTCCTCCTCACTCATAGGAAAATCCCCCACAGTTGAGCCAAGATTTGAGCTCTGATACCATTGTAATGTTCCAAACTTGGATAAACATTGATATGTAAAGCAAAAACAAATACAACACCATGAATTTTAAACATTCAGCAAATACAAATAAAAAATCCAGAAGCAAGAACCAGCTGAGCCGTTTTATTAATCCAATGGAACAAGTACAATAGTATGAAGAAGTGTAATTGGCAATGTTCCACCAAGGTTTTGGGACGAGGGGGCGAGGGAGTGAGGGGGCGCGGGAGCGGCCTATGCAGAAGCTCCCTACCATTTTTTAGGAAACGTGGGGGAGCGTCAGGGTCTTAAAAAGTATAAATATAAAATATAATTTATTAATTGAGTCCACTATGACAATTTGGTTTGAATTGAAAAGCTGCAAAGCATGATCATTGTATAGAATATCATTTGACATTATCCAAATTTATAATATCATATAAAATAATAAATTTAAAATTCTAATTAGCTTGTTCAAATTCTAATTTAGATTTGGTCAGACAGAGGAGAGCTTCAGCTTGATAAGGTAGCCACTGAAATTTTGTGAAAAGGTAAATGAACAGATCAGGAACACTGCATTGGCAGTAAGAAGGGGCAACTACAATGGGTTGTCCAGCTGTATTGGATCCAACAGCTAGAAAGTTTGTTATATTATATATAATATAGACAGTACACATATGCTGAAAGAAGAGTTTTAGTTCCAGGAGAGATGAGAAGATCACATGAAAGAGTTTCTGACAGTTTACTATCAAATGACATTGACTGCAGGATGATCATCTGCGAACCAACTTGGGTGACCAACGATGGCACGGATAATTTGTCTACCTTATTAGAGCAATGCCATGTAGTTCAAACTTCAAACTAGCAGTGTATTTCAAGGGTGAAAATAATTTTCAGACCTGAGAATTCAAGCTGAGCAACTGTGCTCTGTGTAAATTTTGTAACTGTATAAATTCATATATAACGACAGTTCCTAAGATTTCTTGTTGCCCATAGTATTTTGTCATGCTTGCAGTAAACGCATGTTAGTCTATAGTCCACCCAATTATTTCCCACATGACATAGGTGCTGCTTCCATAGTTTGTATGTCAAATGTCATGCAAATTAAAAACACAAATTGAATGTCTCATATTCTTTGCCTATCACTCCAGTTATCTCCCCACTGTAATCCAGCCATCACTTGAGAAAAAAAGGAGAAGTTTTAAAAGGGAAAATTCATGTACGTGCTATATGGTCTATGGTCCAGCAAATTTCCATGATACTAAGCCTCTAAAATAACGCTTGTTGAAACCAAAAGACAACACAAGACGTTATCCCCATATAGAACATGAGTAGCTTTGTACCACTTTAGGTCTATTAAATCATAAACTATAAGCAAGGCCATTTTTTTGGGAGCGTGGGGAAACGTCCCCTCAGGGAAGGGAAACATTTCCCTGGCACGTCCCCTTGAGTTTCCTCCATTTTGGGAGCGTGGGGAAATGTCCCCTACTCGTCCCCAAGTCCCCGAAGCGCGGGGGAGCGAGGAAACTAGACCCCTAGAGGGGGGGGGGGGCGAGTCCCCGTGGAACACTGTAATTGGGCTTGCCTCAATGGCAAGCGTGACAGAACCTAGGTGATAAAACAATAATCTCAAACGCTGTTGATAGCTGCTCCAATGATGCTCTGCGCTGCCCAGAAAACTGCACTGCTAGTAGAAAAGGGACTTCTAGAAACTCCACCTTTGGTGCTCAGAAAATGCTGCAAAATTAACTCCAAGCTCCTTGATCAAAACCCACCGAAACCTAGAAATGGTTTGGTCTGGTTCTGACCTCCCAAAATCGACCCCCAAGAGGCCCCACGCCCTCCAAGACTGATGACGCTCACGACCTGCAAATATACCAACAAAATCCTCTTCCAATGCTCTGAAAAAGAAACAATCACCTCCACTAAAGTTTCCCTTATCTCCCTCGACAAGGATCAACCTCAATAGCTGAAACTCCATCTCCCACACGTGCACAATATTCTCCCTCTGCATTGGCCCAGGAAGTGTGGAAACCCCATTGAATGGAAGCTCTCTCTCTCAGCTCCAAAACTCACCCAAATTGCAACAAAACACCCAAGCCTCCCTTCTGGAATTTCTCCCGGCCAAAGCTCCTCTGAAAGATGTCAAAATCACAACTCGACCTTGCCTCACTGCATCCTCTGTTATAAATAAATATATAAGAAATGGTGTAAATGATAAGAATTAATAATGATTAGTTATTTAGTAATTAGGTTGAAGAGTCATGTCTAAATGAGACATCACTCTCCATGAAGAGACACCTACTTGGTATATAAGCAAGCCTCTCGCTCTCATTGTATCATCTTATTCATACATTTAATATATAATATTTGTATCCTCATGGATATCTTTATATTCCAAGTTTTCTGGAGTATTTAATTTGAAGAAACAAACTTTGTTTGCTTAATTTGGTATCAGAGCAGTTCAATCCTTTGGCAAGCTCGACCACTGCACAATAGCGTCGTTCTCCGATCGAGGTCTTTGGCCATCAACATTCTGTCAACCTTGTTGCCATATAATTCAAGTGTTTTGCTCAGAATTTGGGAGTTTTTCCTCTCTCTATTTTCGCTATTAGGCCTTTAGCTAATTTTTTTTTTTTAAAAGTTGAAATATAAAAAAAAACAACAAAAATTAAAATTTACATAAACAAAAAGATATTAAAACAATATATATATATATATAAACAAAAAAAACAAAAAAAGAACAAAGTCTACCTTACGCCCCCCGCCATTCACAGCAACGCCATGTCCAATACACACTGACACTACCATCCTGCTCGACTTCTTGTCAAATCTAGCATACCACCGTGGAGCGTTATTCGCTACCTTCCAACGTAACCCCTCGCGGCTAATTGTTTCCACTGTTGTCGTCCAGACTCTGATGATTGATCATTGTTCTCGCTGTCCGAAGCCATCGCTTTCGTACCAACTAGCAGTAGCCTTTCCGTTCCCGCCGTGCCACTTAATCTCTGCAGCCATATCCGGCCACTCGATTCTCATGTCGCCTCAACCAGAGTCGTTGCCATCATTGTCAAGCAACCACACCGTGCTCTGCCCAAGTAGCAACCACTTCTAACTGTTGGATTTTCCATTTTCCACTGCTGTCATATCAAATTTGCACCACGTTGCCACCATCGTCACCACTGCACACACTGCTTACTTCCATCCACTATCGTCTTTGTGCAATTTAACATTCAGATTAATGAAGCTGCTGCTAACATTCCTCAGCACCTTGTGCTCCCAGACTTCTGTTGTTCCTGATTGAACTGTTACCACTTCTCAGCGTCCAATTCTGTTGCCATGGTTATTTCTATTAAACCAAATCGTTGCCTCCATCAAGGTGACGTATGGTTGGAAGTTGTCTTGTCGACCCTTACATACAATTAAAAAAAATTACACATTAAAACTATATAATTGTTATTATAAATTTCATTAATTATAAAGTTCTATAATTATATAAATTAAATATTAAAAAATTATTACTATTAAAGAATTTATAAAAATGTTCAAGGCCAAATAAAAAAGGAATCTTTCATCAAAATCAATCATTCAAAAAAAAGGTGGTTTAAGGTAGGGAATATATATTAAAAAAAAGGCGTAAAATAAAATAAGGGTATTTTAAAAAAATAAATATATAAATTAAAAAAAGGTCCATACAAAGTTAAAAGAAGTGAAGAAAAAGAAAAAAATGTGGGTTTCTTTTCAATATGTCCTTTTTGTTAAGAAGCATACCCTAATTGTCAAGAATCATTCAAAAATCAAAACATTGTTTGCACAAAATGTTACAAAATTTTTACCTTAGTCGAACTTTTAAGTGATACATAAAAACAATCATTAGAGCAAGAGATATGAAACAATTAGGCAACAACATAAAAATTTTAATAAGGAAATGAAGAAAACAGAATCCACATTGCAAGTTGAAAGCCCATCATCACTCCTACCAAACGATGTAATCCAGTGTACCAAGAAATTGCAGCTAGAAGATCAAGAGAATGGCAAAATAGCCAAACTTCGGAAAAACAAGAAAGCGTTACAACACAAACATAAAAATCTTGTGGATATGCATTACAAGGAAGTAATGGAAAAGGATGAAGAAATCTCTCGCCTCAAGGACCACGTTGGAAAATTACTTGCACAAGTGAAGAAGACTAAGGTCACAAAGAAAGAACTCAAGAAACACTTCTCAGAACTAGAAGAGGAAACTTTACGTTTAAAGAACCTTAATAAAATTTATTAGAACAAATCAGAGATCTAAAAGATGAAAAACTCAAAAGTCAAAACATTGAAAATAAGGTTGATGAATCAGAAACCAAAGAACTTTTACGTCTGAGAAACCATAATCAAAGTCTATTCACTCAAATTAAGAAACTTAAGGATGATAAGAAAGCATTAAAAGACAAGTTAGAACAATTTACTCAAGAAGAAGTATCGAAATCTCCAGTCGTAACAATCCAAGTTGAAGACAAGGGAACGAATACCGAACTAGTGAATATCATAACTCGAGAAGAATGCAAACTAGTTGAACAAAAGACGCACTTAGATGTTGCAGTTCAAATGATAAACACCCCAAGTGAAGGTTTTGTAACCAATTCAACAACATCGTCACCTGAAGTAAATAAAAAATTTTCCACATACTTAATAAGGGAAAGTCAAACCAAAAAAGTTCCCTATCGGCATTTGAATCATGAGAGCAGACAACTCAACCATGCTATGTATTGAGACCATTCAGAACATAAACAACAAACTGATGTTCCAAAGAATAGCGATATAACCTCAATCCAGTCCTATGATGGCAAGTTGTTACAAAATTCCAGTGATCAGAATTTTCCACAGAAGATTAATCTAGGATGGTCTGATCCCTTCTCAGTGCGACAATTTGTTTGTCACTTAAAGGATCATATCGTCTTGCTTCGACGAAGATGACAATTCCGAGACAAGAAGACATCCGAAATAGAAAAAAGAGATCAAGCCTTTCATCATAAAGCTTTGAGGACAAAGCTTTTTGAGGAGGAAGGCAATGTTATAAATAAATATATAGGAAATGATGTAAATGATAATAATTAATAATGACTAGTTATTTAGTAAATAGGTTGAAGAGTCATGTCTAAATGAGACATGACTCTCCATGAAGAGACACCTGCTTGGTATATAAGCAAGCCTCTCGCTCTCATTGTGTCATCTTATTCATACATTTAATATATAATATTTGTATCCTCATGGATATATTTATATTCCAAGTCTTCTGGAGTATATAATTTGAAGAAACGAACTTTGTTTGCTTCATCCTCCAGGAATACACACCACCTGGAAACATTGGATAAAATTGCTGGAAATCACAATGAAAACTTCCTCCGAAAGCTCTCTAGGGTGGCATTCGAAGTCCCCCGAAGAAAGGGTGAGCTCTCCGCTTGAAGAACTATTGCTAAACATCAAGTGACTTAGCTAAGTAGCTTGAGCAACCAAAGAGAAATTCAGTATGCCAAAGATGCTTAAATGAAGAGTGCTTCCTTCCTTCTATAGATTTGGTGGAGCTCTTTTCCCTCCATTTTCCCTCCATCGTGGGTCCCTCACTTAACCATCGACTTTCCCTCTCATGCAATTCGAACTAGGGAGTGTGTATTTTCCTAGTGTGGATGGCACCCACGTATAACTTAACCAAACCAAAATAACTTGCTACTAAAGTCTAGGTCTCCTAATAAAATCGAATGGGCCTCATCTCCTCCAAAATTGGCCCCAAAATATAGAGATTAATCCTATTCCAAATTAATTTAGGAACGGACATTACACACAAGGATGATCTCGATAACCACAATTAGGTGATATTACTAGATGGTTTTGGTGCTGCTACAATGACAAGGTCTAGATGCAGTCAAGAAGGTTTCGGTGCTACCAAAATGACAAGGTCTCACAGTGAGATGATTTCGTTGCTATCGCAATGATAATGACTTGGTGCCGTCACAGTTACAAGGATGACTTGATGGAGGATGTCTTGGGTCTAGATTGTAAGGGTCTTGGTCATCTCATCTTGAATCTACTGAAGGAAGAATTTGTGAAAATTCCTAGATCTAATAATCTCTGGAATCCTACTGCAACCAGCTGAATCTACATCACCTAGATCGTAAATTACATTACAAACTTATTTCAGATTTCTTCTTGAAATATTGAAGTAAATTATTGAAGCAGCCTACACCAAATTAATTATGATTCTGATACATAGAAACTGAGCAAGGAAATACAAACACATAGGACACTCTTATTTTTGGACAAATGTCCCTGGAAAAACCCAACTTGGGAAAACCGGTGTAGCAGTGAGGGTTTTATATTATTATGCAGCAGTGAAATATGAGTACATCTATGGATGCCCAATTGGCAATCCAAACAACGAGAAAATATGGCAGAGATATTCCTTAAGCAACCCCGACACTCGTGTTGCCTGCACTCGCGTTCCTGCATTCGTGAGTTCCTACACTCGAGCGTTCTTGCATTGGGAATAACTTAGCGTCTTGCTATTGCCTCTCCGGATCTAGAAATCTTCCTCTGGATCACTGTCCCTGCACCTATACTGCAAAAGATCTTTTCGATCAGAATTTCCTCTTGAGAACTTCTCACTTCAGAAATTCTATCTCTTGATCTCTCGGTGTATTTTCCAAATGACCCTCAAGTCCTTTCATATATCTTTATGTTGGACAACCAACGACCTAGATTAACTCCTAATTAAAGGCTTAGATCATTTGACTTAATCTCCGTCTTTATCTAGAAGATTCACCCACGATTAGATTAATACCCATTAATATTTTAATTTTCTTAAGTTTATACTTAGGAACTCCATTAAAATATTAATTATTTTTATATAATTGTCTCTCGGTGGAATTTCCCAAAACGGTTTCGGGGTTCTTTGGAATGCATGTGCCCAAGACTCCTTGCAAAATTCGAGGCTTAGAGCAAATTTGATGCTACCCCAAATCAATACTCCCTCTTAGCGAAGAATGTGCTCTAGCAATATACGTTGATGCATATTGATTTAACTCTAAAGCATCGTCCTCTGTGCTCCTGATGTCTGACATGCTGTACACCAACGACTGCGCTGCTGGTGCTACTGTATTGCTGCCTTTGACACTGGCACTGCCAATGCTACATCTGTACTACAAATCCCTCTCAAACGCTGCATCTGCTATGCTGCTAGCACTGCCACTGCTAACATTGCATCTGTACTGCAACTTAGTTGCTGAGAGAAGCCACTGAGAACACTCAAAACTGGATAAGTATCTCGTGGATACACCTCGGTTCTGAAAGGGTGACCACTGCTAGTCCCACACTGCCTTCTGGAGCCATTGCGCTACTGAAGCTCTGCACTGTGCCTCCATGCACTACTGCCTCTCTTCTCTGCGCTGCGTTGCTCAAGTTCTGGTGCTGCTAACTACTGCATCTGTCGCTCCAACACTCCATGGCACCAAATGAAAACACCTCCAACCCGCTACTACTGATCATGGGCTCCGATGGCAAGGTGATGATCCAAGAGTTGGGCTCCTCAAGGATCCTACCCATCTGTAGCTCTATCGAACTGTAGTTCTATATCAGCCCACCTCCCTCTTGGAGGTATTTTTGCTGTCATGGCGAACTCCTCCAGTTCGATCTTTGTGGCTGCAACCTTAGGATCGTGCTTCTCATCCTTGTCCTTTTTCTTCAAGGGACACTGGGATGCATAGTGGCCCATGTCACCACATTTGAAACACTTCACCTTGGAGACGTCTTTCTTTCGTCTCTGTTGCCCCTGCTGCCCCTTCAATGCAAGGGCCGCATTATCCTCCTCCTCTACTTTGGGCTTCGACCCATTTCCGCTGTTGCTTCCATCAAGTTTGACCTTGACAAGGTCTCTCCTCAACCCTTATTGTTTTAGAGCTGCCCACATCTCATCCCAACTAGGAAATGTTGCTCTGCCTAGGATACTCTCAACAAAGAATTGCCACTCATTCGAGACAGAATTTAGGGCCAGTCTCACTAACTACTAATCCTGAGGTGTATGCCCCGCAGTCGACAACTCATCACGGGTCTCCTTCAGCTTCGTGAGGAATGGATCCACACGTTCTCCCTTCTACATTTGCGCAGATCTCAACTTATGTTCCAAGTACATCTTCCACTGCTTAGAAGATCTTTGATACAGTGTGGCCAAAGCATCCCACATCTCCTTAGCAGTTGCTCTGCTAGCAACGTGGCACACCGTGTGATCCTTGACTCCATCCAGGATCATCGTCTTGGTCTTTGCCATTTCAGCTCTATACTTCTTCAGCGGATTTGCATCCACAGGGACAGCTACCACAGTATCAACATATGCCTTGAGGGCATGCTTGTCTAGAAGGAAGGACATTCTGGTCTTCCAAATGACGTAGTTGGAAGCTCTGTCCAACCTGCCTTGATCCCTCAAGCCACTGGTTGCCATATCCTCCGAAAACTATCGAACAACTCACTCTTTCTCCTTACTGTGTAGCTTCTAGGCTGGCTTACGCACTCCTTGGTGAAGTTGGTAAGTCTGTTGCTCCTTTGCTGCTCAGCAAATGAGAAATATTGATTTCCTCGGCAAGAAATCACTGAGGAAGTATTCCCTCACTATACGATCTGCTTCCTTCTTCCGACGACTTTTTTGCCCAGCACTCAGCTTGCAGAAAACTACATGCCTCTAGCTCTGTGCTGATGCTCTGCGTGGTTCCCTCTGCCTTGGAAAATTCTCGATCCGACAGTCTTACCTCTCTGTCAGCTCACTCAGAGAGAGACTCGCGAAAATATAACCCTCCTGGCTAGAACTGCGTAATCCCTCAGGGGATTCAAACTGCTACTTGCTACAACAAGTTGGCCCTTACTTCAATGCTAGATATGCTCTTCTTGTTTCAAATCAATAACTTTGATTCCATGTGAAAATTCCTAGATCTAACAATCTCTAGAATCCTACTGCAACCCGCTGAATCTACTTCACCTAGATCGTAAATTACATTACAAACTTCTTTCAGATTTCTTTTTGAAATATTGATGCAAATTACTGAGGCAACCTACACCAAATTAAATATGATCCTGAAACATAGAAACTGAGCAAGGACATACAAACACATAGGACACTAATATTTTTTGGACAAATGTCCCCGAAGAAACCCAACATGGAAAAACCGGTGTAGCAGTGAGGGTTTTATTTTATTATGCAGCAGTGAAATCTGAATACATCTATGGATGCCCAACTGGCAATCCGAACAGCAAGAAAATATGGCAGGGATATTCCCTAAGCAACCCTGGCACTCGTGTTGCTTGCACTCGCGTTCTTGCACTTGTGCGTTCCTGCATTCGCGCGTTCTTGCACTCGCGTGTTCCTGCACTCGCATGTTCCTGCACTTGCGCGTTCCTGCACTTGCGAGTTCCTGCACTCGCGCGTTCCTCCACTCACGAGTTCCTGCACTTGCATTCCTGCACTCGTGCGTTCCTGCATTCGCGTGTTCCTGCATTCGCGAGTTCCTGCATTGGGAATAACTCAACCTCTTGCCATTGCCTCTCCGGATCTGGGAATCTTCTGTCGGATCACTGTCCCTGCCCCTCTACTGGAAAAGATTTCTTCGATCAGAATTTCCTCCTGAGAACTTCTCACTTCAGACAATCGATCTCTTGATCTCTTGGTGTATTTTCCAAATGACTGTTAAGCCCCTTCTTATATTCGTTGGACAACCAACGACCTAGATTAACTCCTAATCAAAGGCTCAGATCATTTTGACTTGATCTTCGTCTTTATCTAGAAGATTCACCCACAATTAAATTAATTCCCATTAATATTTTAATTTTCCTAAGTTTAGACTTAGGAATTCCATTAAAAATATTAATAATGTTAATAGAATTGTCTCTGGGTAGAATTTTCCAAAACGGTTTCTGGGTTCTTTGGAATGCATGTGCCCAAGCCTCCCTGCAAAATTTGAGGCTTAGAGCACATACGATGCTACCCCAAATCAACAGAATTTGTGACTGGGTTTTCTCGTCGAGGGGAGTTTTGCCTGGCAACGTGCCTATATCTTGTGTTCTCTTCTATTTGTTGCTTGGCATTAATCTTGATGATAAGAAAAGATAATTAAGAGATTTAATACTAATAATGAAATCACAAGTTAATGTTATTAATAAGGAAAATCATTTAGCTGCCATCTCCTTGGATTTTCCAATAGGGAAACCCTGTGGTCAACGCCGACCTCTAGTCAATTGTTGCGATAAAAAAACTTCGATCAACACCCAGTCAATTCAGTCAAAGTTAGATCAGCTCAGTCAATGCTAGTCAAACATGGTCTAGAAAACAAAGATCAACTTGCTGGTCAAATTTGTCCTTTCTCACACACGTGTGGCCTCAAGAAGTAAAACGACATTGATAAAGAGAGAAGAATAATTGTTCTTTCTTTGTGTTGTAAATGAGAGGTCACATCATCTACTTATACTAGTCGAATGGGGTCAAATAACCCAAGGGACACGTCCCTTCACCCTCTTGGGTTGACTTGACTTTTCTAGGCCGACTTGTCATTCAAAAATCAAATTTTGATTTTAATTCTTCATAATTTTTCTATGTCGACTTAGGCATGCAGGAATACCTCTCGATGCTACACAAAAAATCAACACTCCCTCTTAGCCAGGGAGTTATTCTCCTTGGCTGCAACAAATTTCTCCTTAGCTGAAATTTCTCCTCCACAAGAAAAGTTCATGAGCTTGCTATGTTGATGTAGTGCCTTTCCACATGCACGTCTATAGATCATTCCATCCTGGAGTAGGCAATGTGACTCCTCACATGAACATTTATAGTTCACTCCATCCTAGAGTAGGCAAAGTGAGTATCCTGGGCAATTTTCCCTTGGCCAAATTGGCATTACCCAACCAAATTGGCATGGTCCAACGGAACCAACATGGCTCCTCAGTTAAATTTATCAATCTCCTCTGGTTAAATCAGCATGACCTAGCCAAAGTGCTTCATGGCTTCTTAGGAGAGGATCTTCCCTTGGACCATTCACCCCCTAGCAAAATTAGCATGGCCCAACCAAATTCCTTCATGGCTTCTCAGGTGAATTGCATCAATCTCCTTTGGTCAAATTAGCATGACTTAGCCGAGGCCCTTCATGGCTTCTCAGGAGAAGATCTGTCCAATCTTGTTGTTTCCCTAGGCCATTCACCCTTGGTGAAATTAGCATGACCCAGCCAAATCAACGTTGCTACTCAGGCGAATGTAGTCATCTCCTTTGATCAAATTAGCATGACCCAACCAAATCAGCATGGCTTCTTACGAGATGGTATGCCCAATCCTGTAAAGACACCAACACTCCGTGTCAATGAGGGAGACATTCTACATGCTGCCAAGCTTGTCTTTGAGGTATACAAACTTTGCTCTAGATAGGGGCTTGGTGAAAATGTCAGCATTCTGTTTGTCTGCTGATATGTATTGGAGCTTCATTGCTCCTCTCTGCACCATGTCTCAGATGAAGTGATATCTGATCTCAATGTGTTTTGACTTGATCAAATAGCCTTGCAAGTAGCTTCCAAAGCCAGACTGCATCCTGACTTGCGGCATTGACTAAGATATACCCTGATTCTGTTGTACTGAGTGTGTCAAAATTCTATTTCCTGCTAAACTAGGATATCATAGCTGATCCCCTGCTTTAGCAACACTCTCAAGGTGCTTTTTCTATCCTTTGCACTCCCTGCTCAATCTGAATCTATATATCCCTACAACCTCACTTCACCACTTGAGATATATTTCAAACCATATCCAACTGTACCACGCAGGTACCTCAACACATGCTTTGCTGCAACCCAATGTACATGCCTTTGCTCAACCATAAACTTGGCTCAGGGTGCTCACTAGAAAGCAAATATCCGACTTGGTGTTAACTAGTTACATCAAGGATCCAATAAACTACTTGTACATCGTGGGATCCACCAAATATGAATCTAAAGGGAAATCACTCAGCTTCTTCAGATTTGTCACCATAGGTGTAGCCATGGACTTGCAGTCCATCGTATCGAATCTCCTCAAAATATGGACTATGTTCTTCCCCTGTTCGAGGAAGATCTCATCTCCAAGAAATATTGTATTGGGCCAAGATCTCAAACTCTGGGGCCAACTCCCTTTGACACTAAAGCAAATCCTCCTTTGGTAATTATGGCGATTCCCTTTGTCACAAAATCAAATCCTCCTGCCATTGTTGTTCCCTCTATCATTGAGGCATACTCTGCTGTCTGACATGGTTCGTCATAGAAGGCATACTGCTCCTAGAGACCTCTCATCTTTGAGCATATTGTTTGACAATCTCAACCCATGACATCCTCTTGGAAGGCTACTCCTTTCACTTTGCTTGACTGTTTGCTCCCTTGCAAGCTCTTTTGGTCATTTGGCACAATCTTGGATGTCCTAACAATCTGTGCAATCCTTCTTGTTGAACATCAATCACTTCCTGCCGAATCTATGCCAGAGCCCTTAGGTCATACAAGAACTTGACCATCTGGCGACTGGAGCAAAGATTTCCTCATAGTCCACTCCCTCTTTCTAGGAGAACCCTCTTGCCAAAAAACTCGCTTGTATGCTGTCATCTGATGTGTGAATCATCGCCTTGACCTGCTCTTCCTTTCCTCATTCAGGAGGCCATGGAAAAGAAAGGAAAAAAATCATAACGAAGCAAAATACAAGGACAAGAGGCTGAATAAAAAATAAAAGTAATAATAATAATCAAGGGAGAAAAAATATAGATTACTTATCACTTGATCTGAGGATTATAGGGAATTGTCAACTTCATCTCTAACAAATCTGTAAGAGAGTCTCAAAAGCCTATCATATGCCTTTTCCACAAACCAAACATCACTACTATTGGTAATAGTTTCTAAAGGAAAAATTCATTTGACTTCTGCTAAGGTGGATGCTCAACATTATCATCATCAACATTGGTTGTTGATGCATGCTGCTTTCCCATCCTTTTCTTCTCAGGATAGTGGGAGGCATGGTGTCCAAAATCATGACAAATGCAACACTTGACCTTTGACATATCCTTCTTGTTCTGATCTTGAACAGGGGCGGATCTTCTACCTGTATTTTTCTTATCAATCTTTCCAAAGTTCCTTCTTTCTTTTCCTTTCCTTGTGTGAGCTGCAAGAGCTTGAGTTTCTTCATCTTGTGGATTCCACAAGTTATTCCTGGACAACAATTTGGTCTCCTCTTGAACACAATCAGTCCATAGCTTATCAAACTTGGGTAGTTTTTCTCATGCACAAATTCCTTGAATAAATGGCTCCCATGAGGAGGGAAATCCATTAAGAGTCATTGTAACAAGCTCTGTATCATCAATCATATCTCCAATGGCTACAAGCTCATCTATGATTTGGGAGACTCTCATAAGATATGAGACAACATAATTTGATCTATTCATCATGATATTACGAAGACAATTTCTCAAGGTTAACTTCCTACTAGTGTTGCTGCTCTCATACAATCCTACCAAAGCATCATATACTTCCTTGGCAGTCTTTAATGCAACAACATGAGGAATCAAGTGGTCTTTTATGGAATCTACCAAGATTCTCTTCGCCTTTGCTTCATTCTTCTTATACTTGGCTTTCTCCTCAAATTCTTCTGGCTCTGGAATGACTTTCTCCACATGATCCTGAAGCTCAGTCTCTTCCAAGATAAGGAGTATCCCGGTCTTCCAAGATCTGCGGTTGATGGTACCATCCAACCTATCTTCAATTTTGAGACTTGGTGCCATATTGATAAGAGATACAAAAACCAATCAAGCTACTAAATGTTGTCTCTTAGGCTGACTTCAATGGCCGCTTTTTCAACAAAGTGGCGATACTGTGTTGAATTTTCTACAAGATATACAATAGATGTAATTTTCTACTAGATAATTACTTCCTAATGATTTTCACATAGAATTCTTATGCCACTGATATCATTGAGCAATTACACTTCAGAAAATATCAACATTAAATGCAGCGGAAACAGTAAAGATCATAGAAAGACAACCATGCAGAATAAAGACAACAAATTTTACTCTGGGAAACCCATATTTGGGAGAAAACCCAACGACTTTTCTTTGTTTAGCAAGGTTTACAAATCAACAAATTGTCTATAAATTTGTGGCAATATCCAAGTAAAAATACCAGTCAAACTTGGTCAAAATCAACAGCTAGTCAATGCTGGTCAAATGATCCAAAACGTCAAATTTGGTCAAACTTTCGCCATGGTTAAATTCACCCTGCGGTAAAATCAAACTTGTGGCCAACACATACTTGTAGTCAACATAGACCTGTAGTGAACTCTTGTGGTCAACTACTATGGTCAACTCAGACCTGTTGTCAACCTCTGTGATCAACACTGTGGTCAAATCCAACCTGTTCTGTGGTCAAACAATTTCTGTCAATACCCAATTAATTGGGACAAAATAAAGGCGAGATCATCTCGGTCAATGCTGGTCAAACTCGGTCCAGAAAATAGAGATCAACTTGCTGGTCAAAATCTTCCTTTCTCCCACACGTGTGGCCTCAAGAAGTAAAACAAAAATGATAAAGAGAGAAGAAGAATTATTCTTTCATTGTGGTGAAAATGAGAGGTCACATCATCTATTTATACTAGCCGAATGGGGTGAAATAACCCAAAGTGACACGTCCCTTCACCCTCCTAGGCCAACTTGTCATTCAAAAATCAGATTTTTATTTTAATTCTTCTTAATTCCTCTAGGTCGACTTAGGCATACGGGATTACCCCTGGTGTTACACAAAAAATCGACAAACTCTTTGGACATATAAGATTAGGCATTTGGTCATAAAGAGATAAAAGCAAGTTGGAGGAAAAGAGAGACACATTGAATGTTAGTTTTTGTAGCATTGGACAATTGTTCTAGTCTCGATATGTGTCAGAGAGGCTAACAACACGAGATCTTCAAAACCCAGAATAAATTTTGCGAGATAAGCTTGTGAAACGCCTTATTTAAATTAATTAACCATCATATAAAGTTTTCCTAAGTCTAACTTAGGAAAATTTGTTAATTAATAGGAATTAATTAAGGAAAGTTGAGAATGCTCTAGAAACTCACACAGGTTGTTTTTGAGATGATCTTAGCTGTTGATGGAGATCTATTCATGGCCGTTGGTTATCCAACGAGAGATTATGAGCGCAGGTCGATGGGGATGGAGATAGATACATTGAGACAGAGGGAGAGCGAGTTCCTTGGCAGATCGAGCTATCCAGTTGCAGAGATTGAGCAGGGAAGAAGAGTTTGAGCCAGAAGGAGAGCATAAGCAAGAGGGAGCAACAACTGAGAAATTTTGGAGGAATTTCCTAGCGATTTCTAGTTCTAGAGAGCCAACAGAGAGGAGGCCGAAATATTCTATTGAAAAGCCATCCAAGAGTGCAAGCAACCAGTCAGGCAGTGCGAGCAGGCCAGAAGGAAGGCCAAGTTATTTCTTAGAAGGGAGAAATTTCTCCATTATATTTTGTCAAAATTATTTGTTGGAGGATTGCCAGTTGGGCATCTTGATTATTATACTCAGATTTTGCTGCTGGATAATAATAAAATAAACCGTCATCTGTTGCATCGATTTTCCCAGTTGGGGTTTTCCCTCTTGGAGAGGATGCATTGATTGATAGCACCATGAGAATCATCCTTACGCTGTAGCTAAGTGACCATAGATTATGGTCGGGAAGATTGTCACTTCCTTAGGTTAGTTGATCGGGAGGCCGGTGAGTTTGGTCCGAGAGCTTGGTTCTGAGGCATGAAGTGATCCCTTGGGTCATGATGATTGAGAGACCAGTTTGTTCAAGGAAACTGATTTTGTTATCTCTTCCTTAGGCAGTTGCTGAGAGACCTATGAATTGGTTGGGGAGATTGATCTTGAGTTCCCTTCCTTGGGTCATTGACTGAGAGACCAATGAATTTGGTCGGGAAGGATGATCTCTCTCCCTTGGGTCATTTCACTGATAGGGATTCCTCGCGTGGGTCATGGATCGAGAGACCTTGTTTATGGTTGGGGAGATGTACCCTGTATATGGTTGGCCTCATTGATTGATCCCATGGTCAGTTGAGCACTGACCATTGATGCCATTGGGTTTTGGCTTATGGGATGTGTTGGATGCTATGCATCTTTCCTTATGATGAGACTTGCACATCTAATCTCTCCCTTGGGCTGTTGTTGAGAGACCTATGGATTGGTCGGGGAGATTGATCTTGAAAGAGAGAGAGACTTGTACATCTAATCCCTCCCTTGGGCTATTGCTGAGAGACCTATGGATTGGTCAGGGAGATTAATCTTAAGAGAGAGAATGAATAGTACCTCAGCTAAAGAGGGAGTGCTGGAAATTTTGGTAGCCATGGTCGGTATTTTCATCAAAAGAAAAAGGAAAACTAAATTTGAATTTAATGAATCATCAAGTGTCAAGTCTGCCTACTCCTTGTTCAAGTCGGCCCTTCATCTCCTACAAGTCGGCTCAGCCTAGTATTCACACCCATTCGACCTCAAGAGGTGGCTATAAATAAGAGCTCTTCATCCTCAAAGCAAAACTCGTCTGAGCATACATGCATTGTTTTGGGCATGTGAATCAAGTGAAGAAGTAGATCGAAGAAGTCTCTCGGAATACCAAGTATCTCTGTGGTCTATATCTGTCCTAGAAGGGCAAATCTAGTGACTTGTATCCTGTGCATGAGCTGAATTCTGTTGCAAATAATTCTGTGGTTCAATCATTTAACAGAGGTCTGAACCTGTGGTTGACAGTTGTGACAGTGGGCCGTATATTCTCTGAGGTATGCGAGCAAGTCTGTGGCACTATTCTTCTATGATATGCGAGCTTATGTGGCACTATTATTCTATGGCATGCGAACTTTCTGTGGCACTTTTATCTACGGTATGCAAGCTTCTTTGTGGCTGGTATGCAAGCTTCTCTGTGGCTCCTTATCTCTGTTGTAAAGAAAAGTTTTGTAGCTCTGTGACTGAAAGGATGAAGTTTTGTTCATCAAAGATCTGTTAACTGATGTACAATTGATAAAATGAACTCTCTCTCTCAGAAGGAAAGATTGTCGAGTTTTTCCATGGCTTCTGGCCTAAATCTTGGTGTCTCTTGTCTCTTGACTTATTGTTTACTGTGATCTCTATTGCTTTGTTGTAGAAGTGAATGGTTGAAAATTTTCATGTATCATAGTAATGCTCTGAAAGAATAATATTGTATCATTGAAAGTAGTTATCAGGTTGAAAAAATGCTCTAGTCTTGATTGCACTAGAAATTCAACATTATACATCTCTTAGTTTTGCTGTCTATGAACTTAATCTTTGGCTTTACTAGCAGCATAGGTTTCTTCTTTTATCAGGGGCCTTATTTGATGGTGCTGCTTACTCTGCTGTTTATCTATCCCCAGGTGGATCACAAATATTTCTTGGTTATGTATGCTGAATGCCTGGTTCCACTCTCAGAATCAGATGGATATAAAACGCTGTGTTATCTTGTGCTATGCTGGTTAAGATCTCCTGTGCAACCTCTAACTTCTTTCTTGCATCTTTGTGTACCAAACCTGTTATCTCCATCTTCTCTATCACTGAATGGATTGACTCTGTCACCATTGCCTCACTCAGGGATACTTTGTTGTTTTTGTTATCACTGTACTTTTTTCAGTATTAGCTTTTTGAATAGCGTTGTGTGCACATGGCACAGGACTCTTCACTTGAGTAATCAGATTTGAAGCTACATTCGTTTGAGAGTAACTTTAGATCAATTCACCTATTCTTCAGAAGTAGTTTCTTCCTGAGTTGGCTCACATTTCTTCATGTTCTTTGGAGATCTTGATCTACTAATTGAAGCAATTTTCTTTATCTGAATGTCTGAAGCTAAATCTGTGTCTGGATCCTTAAGTTACTGCTGCTTTTCTTTAGCAATATAGACCTCAACTTCTCAAATATATAAATAGCAATTTAGACCTCAACTTCTCAAATATATAAATAGCAATTTAGACCTCAACTTTTCTTTAGTGTAGCTTCCATGCATTTTTCTTCTGACTTTCATTTTTGTGGGTCCCTAATAGGCAGATGCACAGATTAAGAGTCTTATATCAGACACATTTATGATATCTGTCTTAATTGTATGTGAATTTTGAAATGTTCCCTTACTGTGTCTACCATGCATATGATTGCTTCTTTTCTGACAGTACTCCCTTGACCATGGTTTTCCTTGGGATCTTCTTGGACAAATTTATCTAAAGTTTTGCTTGAATAGAAGTGGTTCCCTTATTAATGCTTGTTTATTTGGTTGTGCAGTCGTTTGATCATGGGTATTTTCTGCTGGTAAAAGCCATTCAAGAACTCCGTGGTCAAAAGGGAAGTTTAGTTACTGTGGGAATAGGTGGGCCTAGTGGTTCTGGTAAATCTAGGTATGTTACAAGCAAGTTCAACAAATTGATGGCATACTTTATGCTTTTTTGTGCCGTATATGTTTTGATATCCTGCATTCGTGGATATTTTATCTGTGTTGTTTTTATCTGAAGCCTTTCTGCAAAGGTGGAATCTGTGTTTGGAGGCATTGTGATTTCTATGGATAATTATCGTGAAGGAGTTGATGATACCAATGACTTGGAATCGGTGGATTTCAACACTTTAGTTCAAAATCTTGAGGTTTGCTCATTAAAAAATCCATCTTAGTTATGCTCGAGCTTTCTCTGAATCTGTTTAAGAATGTTTTTCCCCTGAACACACTTTTGCTTATGTATTTACTATCTACAAATCATTTTAACAGGATTTGTTAAAGGGTCACGACATTCTGATGCCACAATTTGATTTTCAACAAAAGAGACGTGTTGGTTTCAAGACAGTCAAGACCTCCCAGTCTAGCTTGGTAATTTTAACTTATCAGACACAGAGCTTAGGATTAATTTTTAGAAGACATACGTTGCATAACTTTTGGAATCAAAATATTAATAACTTGATTTGTCTGTCTTCAGGTTATAGTTGATGGTACATATGCCTTACATTCAAAACTACGCTCATTTCTAGACATTCGTGTAGCAGTGGTAATTTCCCTTCCTCTTTACTATTAGTGTTATGTTGTTAATAGCAATGTCGCAAATATTATGTTGATGAATATATCACCAAAGGTCTTGAAAGAAACTTATTTGCAACATTGGGGAAAATATTGGAATCAGCGAACTTAAAAAAGTACAAAAATATTCATTTTTCTTTAATTTTTTGAACATCTAAAGCAACCTCCTTGCTCTTGTTGAAATGTGTAACTAGGTTCGGTCTTCATAATGGCTATTGTAATCATGATTTCATATATTTGATATTAAAGAGAAAATAAATTTATTATGGTCATTATTGATGCATGGGTTTCATGCTCCAGATAAATTTATTTGTAGGTCAAGCACCCATTGAGTGCTTCTAGGTTTGTCATAGAATTATAAAGTCAAAAGAATCATTGTCATACATGTAAGACCCCTTTGGGCATTTTGTATCTGGTAAAGAAATTTTTTGTAAAGTCAAAAGTGTCATAAAGACCCTCCAAGACCTTGTCAAACAAGTCGGCCTACAAGAGATCAATCGGCCTCATGGGCAACAATTCAACCTCCTAAGAAGCCTATATATAAGGGAACCTCGGCTTCATTTAGAGACAATTCGTTCAAGCAAGATAGCAAGTTCAATCTCCTCAAGAAAGACGCTGGAAAATGATGAAAATCAAAGAAAAGAAGGAAGAGAAGCAAGATCGAAGTTTTGGACCTCTCTCTCGTGTTAGGGTTTCTAAAGTAGCTGCGAGAACGAAATTGCAGAAGTCGTTGGGGAAAGTCGAAGTTGCAGAAGAAATCAAAGTTGCTACTAGGTCAAAATTGTTGGAAGGTCGAAATTGCTGGAAGTGCTGGGTCAAAATTGTTGGAAGCTGGAAAAGGATGAAAATCAAAGAAAATAAGGAAGAGAAGCAAGATCGAAGTTTTGGACCTCTCTCTCTCTCGTGTGAGGGTTTCTAAAGTAGTTGCTAAAACAAAATTGCAGAAGTCATTGGGGAAAGTCGAAGTTGCTAGGAAGTCAAAGTTGCTACTAGGTCAAAATTGCTGGAAGGTTGAAATTGCTAGAAGTGGCTGGGTCAAAATTGTTGGAAGCTTCTAGGTCAAAGTAGTTGGAAAGAAATGTTCATCAAGAAGGAGAAGTTTGAAATTTGAATTGGTCTTGGAGGGGTCTTTGACAAGGGTTTTAGGTTTTGGAATTCGTCATTTGAACATTCTATAAGAAGAGATGAATTCTTGTGGGTTTCCCTCTCAAGAGGAGAGGGTTTGGCCTGGGTTTGTAGCCTACATTTTGTGCCCTCTTGTCTATTTGATCTTCATAGTTTGGTATTTGTTTGATGATAAGAACATAATAATAATCAAGTGAAAGAAGAAGCTAATCAAGTTAAGTAAAAATGCATCACAAGTAGTTAACAAAGTAAGAGAAATCACCTAATTAAGCTGCCACCTAGATTTTTCAACAACTCTATCCCTTTTATGAAGAAAAGTAACAATGAGTAATCCTTTTGTTCTCTCCCCTGCTTTCCCTCTTCAAAGTGAGCAAAAAATTCCAAAATAACCCAAAAATCTGGACTCGGTTGATATTTTCCTTTTTCTCCCAATATTGTTATGAATAAAATATATACAAATAATATAAATAAATAAATAAATAATAAATGTAATAATAGTTAATTAAAAAATAATTATTTACTGAAGAGGGATGTTTTTAAGGACATAACCAGTCATGAAAGGGCACCTGCCTAGGTATACAAGTAGTTCCCCTCATTTGTAACAATCATCATCTCATATGTTCAACACAATTATTATATAATATATTTGTCCTATAATGGATATTTACATATGCCAGATCTTCCAAGTATTCTGCGACAGATACGAACTATGTTCATTACATTGGTATCAGAGCCACATTCTCCAATTTCAGTCTTTTGCGATCAACTCTCCATCAACTTTGTTGTCATTATGATCAAGCATTTCACTACATAGTTGGAGATTCTCCATTCTAGT
The DNA here is from genome assembly GCA_000404065.3 of Pinus taeda. Lineage (NCBI taxonomy): Eukaryota > Viridiplantae > Streptophyta > Pinopsida > Pinales > Pinaceae > Pinus > Pinus taeda. Next base: position 52,288 of record APFE030605475.1, read on the forward strand.
GGTATTGCCATTTAGGTCTTTGGCCATTATAAAAAGGAAAAAAGAAATGAAAAGAAAAGAAAAAAATAATTAAAAAAAAGAGAGAATTATATATATATATATATATATATATATATATATATATATATATATATCTATATATAAGGATTTAAAAAAAAATAAAATAAAAATTCAAAAAAATAATAAAAATATTAATCAACGAAAAAAAACACAACACAAAAAGAACATAAAAAATAATTTAAAAAAAAGAAAAGAAGAAGACAAAGCAACAAACAATAGCCCAACAACACCATTGCCTTAGCCACCGACTGACCACCACAAACTCCGTCGCAATCCGTGTTGTTGCTAGCAAGATAGAGCATCGAAGTGCGCTAGTAGCCAGAACCCAATAGTACACCGTAACCATTTGTTTTCTTCCGTGCTTGAACCACCACTGCAAAAGACACCCAACCACAATGCAACTGGTTTTTCTCTACATCTGTCTTAGTCTTTCGTTGCATTCTTTGTCGCCATTACCAATCTTGAATGAGATACTTTCAAAAAAAAAAATTACTTCTTGCTGTCTCTGCCTTTGTTTATCGCTGCCTTCTTTGTTGTCTCTGTTTATCGTTGCCTTCTTAGCCTTCTTTGACTCCATTCATTGTCGTTTTCATTCCTGCCAACCGACATAGCGTCCCCTAGTCACGGTAGCGTTTTCTCCGACCAAACTGCCACCTTTTGACATTGCCATTAATTCATTGTTTTAAAGTTGAGTTATAAAGTTGCAAGCTTAATTGGTCATAGGAAAATATTATTATATTCCTAGTTCATTATTTATTAAAAAGGGGTAAAATAAAAATAAAGGAGTATTATTTATAAAAAAATAGAAAAGAGAAGAAAAACAGGGTTATTCAAGTTACCCAAGCTTTAATAGTCCACACAGACATGGTCTATTGATATTAAAGGGAAAAAGAGTTTATTAATAAGGAATTCATAAAGGTGTTTAAAGTTCATCAATTGAAAGGGGATTTATTATATTGAAGAAGTGGGTCTCTCATATGGTAAAAATTATAAAAAAATTGTGTCAAAGTATCGTTGACAAAATAATTGATGAAGCAAATGGAATCTAATTCAGAAATGAAGGAAGGATGATTTTCCTATAAGGGTATTTTAATTGCTCATCACGAATTCTTTACATTAAAAGACAATATCCAAGGGAAAAAGGATAATATCGTTATCAGTACAAGCAACGAGGAAAATTACATAAATATTAATCTGGTGAATTAGCTATTAATTTTAGATGCAAATGTAGGCAAAAAAAGAGATATTTTTGGTGAAAAATATGAAATTATTGATTTACAAGTGATAGTAAATCATTATGAGTACATATCTCAATTTCATGTTGTAATTATGTTTGGCAGAGAGGTTGACATAATTCTTGGTCAACCTTGGTTTAAAGAATTGAGTACGTTCATGCTAAACATAGAGAATTTCTTTTTGATGTTTTCTTATATTGAAAAGATGATCACATTCCAACACATAACAATGAAGTAAGAATTGATAATGCCATCATCAGAAGACTTTAAAGATGTTATGAAATTGATGCCTTAAAAGAATCGAAACACAATATCAGAGAAGCAAAAAGAGCTTGAGGATGTCATATCCAATAAAAATGAAAAAAAATTCTCGTTTAAAAGATCATAACCAAAAACTACTTACACAAGTTAGGAAGTGTGAAGCTAAGAAACACAACTTAGAACAAGAAAAGAAAAGTCTCAAGAAGGAATTCAACATGAATATATCAGAAAAGAAAGAAAATGTTTTATGTTAAATTTTTTTTAATCAAAAGTTATTAGAACAAATTAGAAATCTAAAAGATGAGATTGAAAATAAGGTTGATAAATAAAAAAACCAAAGAACTCTTATGTCTTAGAAATCGTAATCAAAGTCTACTCACTCAAATTAAGAAACTTAGGGATGATAAGAAATCATTGAAAAACAAATTAGAACTTCTCACAAAAGAAGTATCGAAGTCTTCAGACATAATAGTCCAAGTCGAAGAAAAGAAAACAAACATAGATCCCATTAATTTTACAGTTCAGACAAATCCAAATCCAATTGAACTGAAGACATACTCAGAGGTTGCAGTTCAAGTGATGAGAATTCCAAGTGATGATTCAATAGACAACTCATCGACATCAATACCTGAAGAAAATCAGGAAATTGCCAACACATGATAAGGGAAAGTCAAACCAGAAGAACTCCTTATCGATATCCGAATCACAAGAACAAACATCTCAATCAGTTCGCATCTTTGTATCACTCAGAACATAAACAACAAACTTATGTTACAAGGAATAATGAAGTTTATCCAGTCTGGTCCTGTGATAACAATTCATCACAAGTTTCCAGTAACCTTAAGGTTCCACAAAAGATTAATTTAGGATGGTTAGATCCCTTCTTAGTTCGACAATTTTGTCTATCACTCAGAAGATCCTATCATCGTGTATCAACAAAGACGACAACTCCAAGAATTCGAAAGAATGCAAACATATTACAAGACCAAGACAAATAGATGACATGCTTTCTCATTAGTTAGCTTTGAGGACAAAGCTTTCCGAAAAAGAAGGCAATGTTATGAATAAAATATATATAAATAATTTAAATAATAATAGTTAATTAAAAATTAACTATTTATTGAAGAGGCATGTCTCTAAGGACATGACCAGTCATAAAAGGACACTTGCCTAGGTGTATAAGCGGGCTTCCTCATTTGTAACAATCATCATCTCATACTTTTCAATACAATTCTTATATAATATATTTGTCCTATAATGGATATTTACATATACCAGATCTTCTGAGTATTCTGCTGCATATACAAACTATGTTCGTTACAAATATATTGCTAATATATCATGATATTTTCAAAAATTGAAAAAAGCTGATTTTTCATGGTGACATTATTGCTGGTCTAGAGAACTTGTGATATATTGTGATGTCGGCAATATTTGCAACACTGATTAACAAACCTTGCTTGGATGTTCTGCCTTCACAGTAGAAACTTCATATTATGTGGTTGGAATATATGCCTGTGCAGGTAGGTGGTCTTCATTTTAGTCTTCTTTCAAAGGTTCGTTATGACATTGGAGAATCTTGTTCGCTGGACTATCTTATTGACAGCATATTTCCATTGTTTCGCAAGCATATTGAACCTGATCTTCATCATGCCCAGGTTTTGTTTTATTTACTTATTTTCATTCTATAAGTTTTGCAGTTTTTTTTTATTGTTTTTGTTAATGCTTTAGACTTACTACCTTTTATCATACAAGTTGCAGATAAGAATCAACAACAGCTTTGTTTCATCATTTCGAGAGCCATATTATAAGTTAAAATGTGAAAAACAGGTACAATTCACAATAATACTTGATTCAACTTAATTGTGGTAAGTCTAATAGGCTATTAACTTAGAGGACATTATTGTGGGCTTTTTTGTAACTCACTTTGTTAGCATATTTGGATATTTCTTGTTAGAGAAGCTTATAATGGTTGCTGGGAATATGTTATAATGTTAGATTATGACAAGTCAAAATTTTGTCATTGGCTACAACGAGGCATTTTAGATAGCTGACAATAGTTTATCTTTGGGCCCTCTGAATTTTTGCACTATGTGCCTAGTCAAGTAGACATTAATAATTTTTTCTTTTGGGGAAATTCTGATTATAGAATCCCTTTGGATAAGCTGCTGTGCCATGAGACATTAATTGTACAAGGGATTATTCAGGTTCTGGAACATTATTTGGCCTGATTTAAGCTCTTTTTTTTGAGCAGTCTTTAAAATTTTCTGCAGAATCTCTTTTTGAATCAAGTGAAGCTCAAAATGAACAGTAAGTCTTTCATTTGTTAAGCTTTATGATGTAACGAAAGGTGTGTTTTCTAATTGTGTTTGACAATAACTTATTACAGTCCTTCCAGTTCTCCAAATTTATATTTGACCAATGGAATTGTATTTGCTTCAGTTCTATTGAAATGTACCTAAGGCCACCATTTGCTCATGAGATGGCCAAGATAAGTGACTGGATCAAAGTACGGCAGTGTGGAATCAAATACTATCTATCTCTAGGTGATCAGAGAATTGTTGACAAGAATTACATCATAAGGCCAAAAGTTGAGTTTGAGGTAAGCTTTAACAGTGAAATACAGTTCAGATATGTGGTTTCTGCATGTGCATTCCCTTAACCTAGCAACAACTGAATTCCTGGATTTTCATCATATAGTTACTGTACATATTATAAAGTTGGTGTTGTGTTTGACAAAAAATATGTGGATGCAACATACATTCAAACTTGCAATGGTTAACTTTAGCTGGCACAAAGGGTGGTGCATTTCTACCTTATCCTCTTCTGTTTTGGATCGTTCCATTGGATGTGTTTTGTGCTTGTAAAATGCTGTGAAAAAATAACCACATTAACTCTCAAAATTATGGACGAATTAAATAAAACATAATTATATTAGAACATAGATAGTAAAAATGATTCAATTTATTCTTGGGGAAAAAGGTTCTTCCAATTATATGATTTCAACATGTTGCCATTGGCTATGATATTGCAAAGTTTGGGCGTCGTCAACAATTAAATATGTAGATGCATTTTGATAACAATTATCTTCATTATGTGCCAGTTTTATTAAAGTCAGACTCAGCTGGCTGCTGGTCTCAATCTTGACAAAAAAACAGTGACTTGGTGAAACTCAGGAAATAGGAAAAACTCAAAAGGAGTAAATTTGTGCAGAAAAAATATATCAATGACATTTTCGATTCATATAAGCAACAAAACAACAGTTTATCCACAAATTCATCAGGTCATCTCATAAAATATGATAATACAAAATTTGACACTTGATATTTGTCTGCAAAATAGTGATTTGAAAGTTGAAACATAAATCAGATACATTGCAATCCATGATTCCATGCTCAGATTGACAGATAGTACCAAGTTCAATAATTATTATTAGACAGTCAACTCATAACATAATTAGAAATTCAAGAAGACAATGTCTCCAAGTACAATCTCAAGTCTCATCTATGGCTACAAGGACTCCTACAATAAGCCCTTGAAAAGCTAGTGTGATGTTCCTATTTAACAATTTTGCTATTACCAATTTTGCCATCATAAATGTAGGAAGAGTGGGTTAGGAGGACCCCACTTAGCATTTTTGATTTGAGGTGGCTCCAACATAGGAGAAAGGAGGGAAAATCGATTTCCTAGTGGGAAGTGGGGGCCACCCAAGAGGAATATGCACCCCTTGGAGAAAGGCGTATTTTTGGAAAGAGAGAGGGGGACAAGGGGTTGATGTATGGGGCCGACTTAGTGAGGGGGAGCTCAATGATAAATAGGAGGAGAAGACTTCATTTGGGGGCTTTTGAACCTTTGACAAACAACCTCATATTGTATGCTTGAACTGTTGAGCCAAGTCTACAAGTGCTGTTCAGTGCACGAGATCGGAAATCTCAACTCCTTCGGTGGACTTTGAGTGCCACCCTAGAGGAGCCTTTGCTTTACCATGGAGTTGTTTCAGGAAGAATTCTTCAGGGAGCTTTGAGCTATTCAGGAGCAGACTGGGCGCAAAAAAGGACCACGCACTCTTGTGGGGAGTGAGCTACAGATTAGAGTTGATTCTGGGAATTTAGGTGCATACTCTCTTGGAGTTTAGCATCACTTTTGAAGGGATTGACTGGCTGATTGAGTGGCCATTCCTCAGGCTGAATTTATATTTCGTGGGCATGCACAAAGGTGACTGAACCAAGGCCTGTGCAACCATTTGTGGAGGTTGTTCGTTGAGGGGGGCTTGGCCAGGAGTTTGGGGCTGATTCTTGCTGGAGGTCATAAGGAGATTTGTTGGGAGCTTGCTCAACATTTTGGAGGGCATTAGCAGTAGCATTTCCAGGTTGTACGAATTACCCATTTGGAGGAGCAGTACGCTATAATTGGGGGTGATTTCGGAGGTTGGAACTAGGCCCAACCCTTTCTATGTCTTTGCGGGTTTATCGAGGAGAGCTCAAGGCTATTTTTGCAGAATTTTCTGAGCATTCTAGAGGGGTCAAACAACAGTCTCTTTCTAGCCAGCAGTTGTAGATTTCCAAGGCCAACACAGAGCTTGAAGAGGAATTGCTTCCTGGCATCCAGGCAACACAATTCCTCACCTGGGTGTTTGTCTAGCTTGCTTTAGCAAGCTCAAGTGCACATATTCCACACAAATATGTACATTCCTCTTTGATAGTAAAATGGCTCAGTTTGGCGCAATTTTTGGCAGAATTTGTGGGTGTCTAATTGCATGTTAAATTTTTTGTGTTGCATGTGGAGTTTTGCTTTGTTTATCACTGTTATTTTCTAATAGGAATATTACAGCTAGTGCTAACATTGCTAGACTAACGCTGAAGATGTGATGTAGGTGGATTAGGTGTTTGAAATTGAGATAATGGCGCACTAGGGAGATCCTTTGTCTTTGCATCAAGGCAACTCAAATGATCATCGAGAAAATTATTCTCCAAGACCCATTCAGATTCTATATCAATCTTATCCAATAAAATTGTATCCATATACATTGGTTGCAATTGCTTTGTGAGTAGGCAAAGGTTGTAGGAAATGAAGACCAACTTCTCTAGCCACTCATGCTCCAACCTCTTGCGCTCTATGTCACAAGTTTTGTCGAACTTCAATCTTGAGGTTTGAATTTTGGCGAACCTTAAATTTTTTGTGAGGTTCGGTGAACCTCATAGCCATTGACCAAGTTTATAAATCAAAACTCATAACCTCATGTCACAACTCGAGCTTGTAATCTATCCTTGCAATTCCCATGTTCGTGATAGCATTTTTTATGTTTATTGATGTTGATATCTTACTATTTATCCTATATTTCATTTTAAACTTAATATATGTATAGAATCTAGATATAGAAAATGTATATAGACGAACCTAATGGTGAATCTCATCATAAAAATTCGAACTTGAACCGAACCTAATCATTGCCGAACCCGAACTCGAACCTGAACCATGTGACTTAGCTTGCGCTTATTGGTGTGAATGTGCTCAAGTATTGTGTAATTGTGCTCAAAATATGAAGAGTTGCAGGGTTGAATCAAAACTCTGATTGCAAATTCTTGTAGATGTGTGGTCTCAGAGTCACAATCTATCCACTAATATACTTTTTTATAACAGAGGAATAATTACAAGTTTTGCAATGCCAAACTTGAAAAAGAAATTAGGAAATTAAAATGCAACAATTTACAAATTAAACCTTATCTGGCATTTTCTTGTCCCTAAAACTTTTGGTTGAATTAAATCCAAACATGCCAGTTGGAACCTTGTATAAATCACACTGCATATTGACCTTGACATGAATGTCTTGATTAGAGCACATTTCTTAGTGGACACCATTACACCTCTCATCACTTCGTGATCTTTTGGAATTTTAGACAACTTATTATCGAATATGTTTGGATTGGCATATCCTCAGGCTGTAAGCAATGACGAATGTAGTTTCCTATCCCACCCGTAGTCAATATTTTCCCATATGGTCACTTTTAGATTCATCTCGGTTATAGGGTGACTTGTGTTCAAGAGGGAGAAATTGTGCTAACATCTAAAATCGTGCCTGATGACTGGAAGAGCTCCTAGTTTAGAGAGAGTAGGCAAGCCAACAAGCTTGAAGGATTCCATGATGGAGGAAATTGTTTTGAAGAGAAATCAATGGTGACTTGCAAGTGGATCTACAAGATGAAGTATGCGATAGATGGCAACAAAGAGAAGTACAAAGCAAGATTTTTGAGGATTCGCCTAGAAAGAGGGAGAGGACTATGTGGATACATTTATTCCAGTTGTCAGGTATACTTTTGTTAGAAATATTATTTCTGTTGCTACTATTATGGGTTGGAAGTTACATTAGGTTGATGTGGAGACCACTTTCCTCAATGGAGTAATTGAGGAAGAAAAAGTGTACCTAGAGCTACCTCAAGGCTTTTAGGTACATGAGAGGGAATCTCATGTTTGCAGACTAAAGATGGCTTTGTATGGACCTCGGGCATGGTATTCTCAGATGGATGGATATGTGATGAGTCTTGGTTGATCTTGTTATCATGACTTGTTTCTGACGGGAGCAGAAGAACTCACGTGAAGAAGGGAGTAGTAGTGGCGAGAGGACTTGCCTTCATGATAGAAGGAGCAGTCAAGCCCTACTTTAGTGTTAGAGAGAGTTGACCTTTGAGTTCGAGATAAAGGATCTTGGTTGGATACATTACTTTTTGGAACTAGAAGTGTGGCATAAGCCAGGTGAAATCTTCCTTGGTCCAAGGAAGCATATTATTACGATTCTTCAGAGATTTGGGATGATGGATAGCCAATCCATGAGTACTCCTATGGTAACTAATTTGAAGAAGATAAGTGGCGGAGGGAGTAGCCTGGATTGCCACAACAAGATCTATTTTAGTGTCAAGTAGTTGTGGTGATGGACTAGTGAAACTGGTTAATTTGTGGTTGAGCCGAGGGATGTGGCACACGTGTCGAGGTATCGACATGGTACATGCTAAAATAATAAAGTACAACTACAGGGATATACAGATTTAGATTGGGTAGAAGACAAGTAAAGCACATTAGGATGATGATTAAGCTTGGGGTCTGTTATGATACGCCGAAAGCTGATTGCACTGCTGAAGCAGAGTATATGGCAACTTGTTTAGTGAGTTGTGAAGCAATGTGGCTTTAGATGCTTCTTGCAGGATTGTTTGATCAGGTGCGGGAGACGACAATGATGACAGGTCAAAGCACATGGTACAAAAGGGAGTAGTGACGCTCCTATGCATTTATACAAATGGGCAGGTCACTGACATTCTCACGAAGCCTCTGTCATGGGATGAAGTGTTCAATTTCCATGGTGCATGAGAATTTGGTTTGGATCTTCAAGTCTTTGACACAAAGACACTCAAATGCCACAACAATACTACTTTTCACAACAAAATCTACACACTTCAGTGAATCAACTAGACTACTAGTGCACATGACAATTTTTAACTTTTCAAATTCACTACATGTTATATTACAAACTAGAATACAACAGTCTTAGGGTTCCTATACCAGGGGTCTTGGCCCTTACATACAACCCTGATATAAGGACTTAACTAGGATTTGGTGTGAGTCATTTTGACCACCAATCTATCTAGAACAAGACACCTTGACCTACTTGCTGATGTGGCACTCCATAGCCCTTTCAGTCCACGTGCCCTGAACTCAGCGGGTGGGTTCTCTTGCTTCCCAACTGCTGATCACTCTAGCCGGCCATTATCGATGATCACACCTCCTTTCGTGTCACTGAACTTTGGCTCATGGATCTGCCCACTAGTAGTCCTTCTGCTCCATTAGGCTGATTGCTTATTGGGTCTTCTGGAATTGCCCACTTTTCACTGAAGTCTTCCCATCTGCAACTCTTGAACTAGGGATCCATAATCTGCTTCCTAACAATTCAATAGTCCTTCAATGATTACTTTACTCGAGGACTTCTTGACTATTGCATTCTGCATATGAGAATCTTTGTTCACAACTTCGTTTGTGAACAAATCTCATCCTTTTGGATTTGCCCACTTGCCAACCTTCTTGCCGCTTCAGAAAGTTGATCCTAGGGCCTCCAAAACTTCCTTGACTCCGTGACAAATCAACAACTTCTGTCACTCTTCTTAGGGCTTTTAGATCTGCCCACATATAATCACTCCTTGACTGATTTAGGGCTCCTGCAACCAACCCTCTTATCTCTAATTTGTCAACACCAAACTAGTGAACTAGGGCAACATAATAACTGTTGTTCCACACTAAACACTCTAGAACAAACCTCTAATAATTGTTACTTCCATCACATAACTTGTGCTAGATCAATTCCTTGCTATTCAGTTTGTGACAACCTTCCTTTATGTCCAAAAGCTTCTCTCTTCTTGTCCAATGACCTGAGTGCATTCTACTGAGATAACATGTATGTCTTGAGGCCCTGCGACCCTCAACCAGTCAACAAACGGAGCCCTAATACACCTCCTCATATACCCTGCTACCTCATCCTCCATGTGCTGACCCTAAGCAAAATAACACAACTTTTGGAACAAATATCATGATACTGCATACACTTGAACAATGCCCTAACTAGGGCATCAAATCTGCTGTCCTAAATCCTTTAGGCATTTCCTTGGCTGAATCTTGACCCAAACTTCAGATCTTTGCGGCCCTCAAACTAGGGATACCTCAATCAATATTATGCCCGTGAATACTTCTGTTTTGGCCCTAAATTCTTGTGCACGACCTCTTCCATTTTTGTTGGTCTTATCTTAGACCTTGCGGCCTACTAACCATCATAAGACAAGGTCTCGGCCCTCTCTGTTATTTCAGAAATTGATACGACCTTCACATAGAGGCACCACTGAAATCACATTCCCAGAATCTCACCAGCATCCTCTCTTGAGCTTGATCTGCCAGAACTTAAGAATAGAGAACCAACCGTTTGCCATTCTTCCTCCTTGCTCGAACCCCTTGTTGAGAAATCTAGGGCATTTAGGTTAGGGCTAATTCAATTAGATTTCTCTTAACTTTGATAGATGCTTGTGACATTATTTTTGTAAGGCCAGGAGTAACTCCAGAAAAATGATTCGTTTATTCATTTAGCCAGCTATCTATTATATACATGAATGTGATTGTTCAGTTCATCTTCTTGATCACTGTTCACATTCAATTCCCCCAATCACTGAGGGTTAGGTGTCAACATTCCCCCCCTTAATCTGAAGGGATGTTGGTGAGTCCAAGCATCGTTCTGAATCTTTCAAGCTTTTCTCTTCCAAGCGCTTTGGTGAAGATGTCTGCAATTTT